>VDFB02263666.1:0-94512 GCA_007258455.2 Sequoia sempervirens
GTAGCGAGTTTTTTGATCCTCCTCCTCACTTAGTTGCATTTCCTATAAATGCAACCCTTTTTCTTGTATTTGTACATTATAGACATACTTCATGAGCATAGTTTACATTACATGCATACACTTGGTGAATGGAATCTGAATATCCATTGTGTTGCCTAGTCATATTTCTTTGTTGTTTTGGGCAATTGTTTATTTGAATTAGTTATTGGCATTTTGGTCTTAGGTAGATTGCTTAGGCAAATCAAATCTTACATGGTATTAGAGCAAGTTTGTGCCAAATCTTACACTCAACATGCTTGTGTTTATGCAACTTTTTAATAATCATGTCCTTGACCTCAATTTTAGCTGACATCCTTTTAATGCATCTTAAGAGGCCCTCCATAAATTCCCCATCAACATCCTTGAAGCCATTTGCAAAGAAAAATTTGGGGTTGAGTTACTATGCCACTACATGAATTGTTTGGTGAAGTTGATTGTTTCACCTCTGATTAATAATGTTCCAAATCAATTCATATTTTTTTCTCTCCCCTATAGTAGTTTTGGATGGCCTCCTTGGCCTTGTTTATGGCTTCATATAGGGCCCCCATTGGGTTTTAGTCCCATCCACCAAGCACAAAAACCTGACTAAAGTTTCAATTGATTAAAGTTGTAATTACAAATAAAACTTAAAAGGTTTTGTTGGTGTAAATAAAGTCTTGTACCTAGTTAATTCATTCTAGGGGACTTAGGGGACTTATTTACATGTTAAGTTTACTTAGGTCCTAGGAAGGAATCTTTCTAGAAAGTGTTAGTTGTCATCTTTGTTAGTTTTATGATCAGATTAAGAACATAGAAAATTAATTCAAATTGAACACAATAACACAGTAGATACCTTGGGAAAACCCTCCACTTGAGGGAGAAAAACCCAACAACAATATATCACTTATATATTGAATCTCACAAAATGAAAGTCTCCTTTACAAGAGGCCGATATGAAGGCCAAATACAAGCATTAATGGATGATGCAACACAGCCAATACAAGAAGACAAATTGCTGAAGCAAAACTCAGACTATATCAATATCGAACTGCCTTGAAGATCTCGCACTTGATGAAGGATGAATGACAAGAATAAAATCGATGATCAACAATGAATTTCCCATTGAGTATATATACAATATAGGGGGAGAGGTCATGTCTCTTCAAACCATCATGTCGACCTGCTTGAAAGATCACGTCTCCACTAAAGAAGTCGGCCTCTTTGGAATTCACGCCTCCTAAATCGTATCAAGGTCAGCCTTGAAGATAATCACGCCTCTTCATTACTCTGTGTGTTTTGCTTTAACAAATAGAAATGTCTTTTCAATAATCATACTCTTTTGAATCTTAATAAATTAAATAGCTATAGGCTACAATTTTAATTTATTTCATATAAGGAGATAAGCTGGAAGGAAGCAGCCCAAGCGGCTGCTAAAAACATCAACATATCTTTTGACTTGTAACACATGTCCTAGGTAGTTGTGATAAGTTGTTACATGTCATAGGATTAAGACACTTGTCATAATCCTGTTTAATCTTATGTCTCACCTTGGCTATATAACCTAGTGGTCTCATATGTAAATTACACAACTATTAGAGTGAATTCCATTGCAATCTTGAGCATTAGCAGTGATCTCTTATTACAACTCGCCCAAATGCCTAGATCTTGGGTGGCTATAATCTTGACCAAATCTTGCATGGTGTAAGAGTTATTCTATACCAACTCCTCCCGAAAGAGATGAAGTAAAAGGCTCTCAATGGAAGAATAAAACCCCATGCGAGGAAAAAGACCGCCCCATAAGAGAGAAGAAGGGAGACAATGCAACCCGGCCTCCCCCTCCGCCTCCACGCCCGCCCCTCACTCAATGTTTAGTCTCCTGCAATGATGGTAGAAGCTTGACATTGAATGCTGAAGATGATCCAAAAGCATCAAACAACGTTCCTCCACTTAGGAAGAAACAAAACCAAGATGGTATGCAGGATGTCTTCCCATTCTTGAAAGGAAGATGCAAGGAGAAGGATGATGGATGATGTCTCTGAAGAATGCTCAAGTGTCTCCATGTTTATGCTGTGATGTCCCCTTATGAATCTATCTTAAATTCCTCCTAGTTCTCACGTTATTCAAATAGATCACTGATAAGATTAACCTTATTAAGTGCAACTTTGAGGCTATTATCGACTTTGATAATCAGACTTATATATACTTATTGATAGTAATTAATAGTAGATTGTAACAGAACAAATATTTGCTATAATTGACGATAGAGAACTTGGTGATTACAATTGTTTCACATAGATAAACTAGACACCAATTTAGATATGCGATTTCTAATTCCTCTGTTGGGTTACATGCATATGAATGCAGAATAATATGATGTCTTAACTTATCGCTGTTTTTGGTTCTTGTCTTTACTTCATGCGATCTGGTAATGGCTGGATGTCTGCAAGAATTCGCTTGTTACACAGCTCGATTTACAAGTTCATATGCTCCCTTGGAGCACCTTCGAACTGCTATAGAAGATAATTGATCTGCCAATAATCCATCCTTCCATGTGTGATTGGTTGCTCTTTAATATCCATGATAGGAGAGGAAGTCATGTTCCTTTGTAACAGATGTGACTTTTCATTATTCCTTTAACTACTTTTAATTAAGATTATTCTTCATGAAGTCGGTTGGATCTATTTTTATATGCTTAATATTATTCTTATTCTTAGTCGGCCGATGTAAATTTGCTTCTTTCAGCGTTTTCTTCTTATCGATGAAGGATGGTTATAAAAATCTCTTATTTGCTGTTTCATCGGAATTATTCAGGGCCGGTATATGACAATGCCGAAAGCTGTCATTCTCCAAACAGGCGTTCTAGGCCACACTGTTGAAGCAAGTCTGAAGCAAAAACATGGAGATATCTGTGCGTGGGTTTCATAGGAGTCACAAGTTGCTAATAACTAGACAAACCCCTGTTTTCCAGACGTGGGTTCTAGTATCAAGGCATGTGGGCTTATTTATTGCTGGCGTGAGTGCTATAGATGATTGGTGTGAGCCAAAAACCTTGGTGCTGCTTCCTTTCATCATTTATAACTTCATTTGGCTGGCACGTGAAGGTTTTGTGCATGGAAGAAGGTCACAGGAGGGATTAGAAGTTGGGCATGAGTTTTTCTTGGAGTCTCCATTCAACTGTACACTGTTGTGCACCATTTTCAGGCCCAACGAGCATACCCAGGCATTTAGAGGTCTCAGGAATCTGTAGTTATCTCAGGACCACAATTTGAAGATGATAAACTGTCATAAGTCAAAAACTCAGAATAGGATTGGTCATTACAGTGGTATCAAAGCATAGCGTATTCTGCCTGCCTATTGGGTAGTTTAGAGGTTGAGTTTCAGTTGCAAATCATGGCATCATTGAGTGAAAAAGAGTTGGTCAAAACACTTTTTAATGCAGGTAAGAAGCTTGAACACCTACCTCAGTTAAAAAGGGTTCTTCTTAGCACTTTGGAGGAAGTAGAAAGGTGTTTATACATGGTTAATCAATTACCTTCTCAGTTGTTGCGACTTGCTATGACTCCATCGGTGCATTCCTTGGTTAAGCCAATGCTTATGAGACATCTGGATAAAAATGTGAGACATAATCTGATTTACAATCAATAGTTCCAATCCCTTCTATGTCATCCTCAATGCATGATCCTTGAGATGGAGTAAGAGCAACCTCAGGGTCAAAAGGAATTTCACTTGCATTTTTCTTCATAGGCTCATTTTGGTAGTCAAACCAAAAACCTCCTGCATTGTGGAAATGAAAGAAGTTATCATCTATAGTAGATGTGAATTTATTATCATTTTTAGTTTGCTCCTCATGTATTGACTCCTCATTAGTGGCTGCCTCATGACCCTCATAAAACCATGTACTTATTTCATTGTGATAGAAGAAATGTATGAAGATTTATCTTCCTCCTTATGAACAATTTCCACATCTTGTATTTTCTTGCATTCATCTTCTGTATGTACAACTAAAGGAACTTCCTCCCATTCATTTTTTGAATTGATCCTCTCTTGCTTTTCTTTTTCCAAGTGAGGTTTTAATTTTTCCTCACATTGTGTGAACACATCGAGGAACAATGTATATGCAGATGAAGAGGGAACCCATTCTTGTTTCCAAACAGTCCATAGTATAGATATGGTGGGTTGGTAGAAAACATCACTTTCCTAGACAGTTAGAATCATAATATCTTTTATGGCTGCAAACACATCTTTATCATGTACATTCTTAATTGTGACAAAGAAATGATAAAACATATCGTAGATTAGATATTGCAACCCTAAGTCCAAAAGAAGGATAGTTGCTCTAATTTCCACAAATGTCTTTAATATGGTCATCCTTCTTGAGTAATGCATACTATTGATGTCATCTAGGCCTTTGAGACTATCTAGAATCATGTGCAATACCTCTTTCATTGTGTCGTCGTCATAAGGAACTAGAGGTACCAAAACTCTCATTACCTCACTTAAACAAGAGGTAACCAACAACTTGATTTCCTCATCATGATGCCTCAACCATTTATGCTGATTCAAGGTGGTTACTGTAGGAGTTAGAGCTATATCTAACAATTCAGATGACTGCTCAATGTGGATCAAACATTCTTCCACCTCTTTAAGTGTGTTCAAGTCATCATCTCTTGATTGTACTTTTGTACTAAGCTTGTCCCCTGCTTCATAGAGTGATCTATTAAAATAATATTTTGTAATTATTTAATTAATGCTCAATATGTTGTATTATATTAGATAAGATCGTTTCTTCGATCTTCTGCAGTTTCTGTTTAGAAACTTGCTAATTTTGTACATTTGTAAATCTTATTTATTGAGCATTTGCTCCAAATGTAAATACATCAATCGATTTTTTACCATCTTGTTTCTTAACATGATCTTGCCAATGTTTTGATATCTTCTATTGTCATGATTAATCAAGTTTTTCGACATTTACCCAAAGGCTGGTAGGTTCACTAGCTCTGGTACCACTGTAGTGACCTGAGCTCCGGATCAATAGATTTTCGATTTCTTCCTTATTGGATTGACAAAGTTTGTCATCGAATATTATTAAAGCTAACCGAGTTTCCAGATTATAAATGAAATAAACTCTGCATAATGAAGTCTGATTCAAATATTAATTCGATAATGGAAATTTGACAAGTAAATATAATAGCTGATTCTAATTTATCAATTAAAATCATGCATTAGCTTGAATATATATCTGCCTATATATCATTGATTTATAGGCGTTGAAACTTGAATGCCTTTCCTGATTGGTATCTTTATAATCATGCATCTTTGCCTTGGATGTCCTTTCTGATTTATGTACTTGAAACGTATACTTCCATATTATAAATTTCTACTCATATAGAGTGATACCACAGTAGGCAATTCAATAATAAAATAAGTCTGAATCTATTTTCCCTTCCCTCCTTTCTTACTTCATTTTATATCCTTATTATAGGAAGAGAGGCATCTATTCAAAAGTGTTAGTTTTCAGATCAGAAATGTAAATAAGCAGAAATACAACACACAGATCAATGAACACAGCAATTTACCCTGGGAAAACCCTCCTACTTGAGGGAGAAAAACCCAGCAAAATGATCTCTTATATATTAGAAGAATAAGTGCAGAAACTGCATACAAATTAGGCTCTACACAAGGACGAGTCTAATACAATGAATGGAGACACTTCTCCTTGAAGCGAAATACAAAAGATGATACTTTTTCTTGGAATTGAATCTGCTGCTAGGAGGCGAACTGTTGCTGCTGCTGAAGATGCAAATTGGAGAGTGAATGAATTGATGCTTGAATTGGAGGACTCCATCCTCTTTATATACCAAACCAAGCAACCTCCTTTCTAGGTCTGCTTTTAGAAAAAATATAAATATTATTTAAAACATAAAGGCTGACCTGCCTTGAACAAGAATATATTAAGGAGAAAATATCTCCTGCCGCTACAACACTAACAAAAAGGTCATGTTCCTTTGTTACTAAACCTTAAATCTTGCCTTTTCATAATGAGTCGTCCTCCTTGTAAAGAATAATCGCTGCCTTTTTATTATAATTGTTTGATTTAGTAACAAAGACTTTAACTAATTAATTGGCCTTGATCAATTTGCTTGAGCTTCCTTTACACAACGATATTAATATGGATGATCCTCACGTGTATGCCCGCCATCAACAATATAATCTATGAATCCTCCCAAAAGCTATGATGGTACAAGGAATAAATAATCGTTAGTTATTATCGCTCCTTGAATATTCTTCAGCAATACTCCTATTCAATGTAGCACCGGCCAGCAATAAGATATAGCCACCCATATATTCAATTTGTCTTTGACTATCGAGAGAGATATTACGATATCAACTTAAGCTTAAATATGAACTTCTTGCATTTGGTATCACACGTTAGACTCCTTCATATAACTATATAGCCAGGATAAAGACAATCCTACCTTTGCCATCCATGTCAGCATCAAGACATGACAATAGACTTCAAAAGAGCCGTGAGAGTACATGGTAGTGGTAAGCAATGTTTATACTTAGGAATATGTGTCAATTTAGAACACCCATATATTCAATTTGTCTTTGACTATCGAGAGAGATATTACGATATCGAGAGAGATATTACGATATCAACTTAAGCTTAAATATGAACTTCCTGCATTTGGTATCACACGTTAGACTCCTTCATATAACTATATAGCCAGGATAAAGACAATCCTACCTCTGCCATCTACGTCAGCATCAAGACACGACAATAGACTTCAGAAGAGCCGTGAGAGTACATGGTAGTGGTAAGCGATGCTTATACTTAGGAATATGCGTCAACTTAGAAATATATGCCAGTTTCAATCTCAAATCTTATGATAAACGCTCAGGGATATATGCCGACGCCAACTTCAATCTTAGCTATATACGATTTGGACTATCAAACTCTTATTTAGATATGATTTGCAATGATCGCTTAGTCTGTAATAATATACTATGCCGACAATATAATATGCACTGTGAATAGAATAAATCGCTCGATGCCTTGTATCACAAATGCTCATGACCATCTATAATATCTGCACTTGTTGATCAAACAAAAGGATGCTTCTGAATAATACATGCAATTAATCACCCTGAAGTCCTGGATATCCAAACCGCCATAGAACATAAATTATTGATTAGATATAACCACAGATCTGACTAGAAAGCTAAACTCCATCAAAAAGGGGACATTACACTATCAAATAGAGGTTGGAGCCTCTTGCTGGGTTGGAGCTCAGTTTGTGTGGGGATTGAAGCCTCTACTAGGTTGGAGCCTATATTTTTGTCAAGTGGAGATTGGAGTCTCTAGTAGGTTGGAGCTTGCAAGAAGAAGAAGAAGAAGAAGAAGATTAATCTATAATATATAAGCAATATTTTGTTGTGGTTTTTTTTCCCGAAAGGGTTTTCACGTAAATTATGTGTTCTCATTATGTTCTCAATTGCTAGATCTTGCACATGTGTGGTTGATGTGATTGAATGGATTTGGAAAAGTAAAAGTTTGTATTATACTAATTCACCCCCCCTCTCAGTATAACCGTGTGCTCATCAGTTTAGTGGCTACATTCACTTGGAAGGTACAATTAGGACTCCTAGAGAATGGAGTTGGAGTTCATGGCAAATGGGAGGAAGATAGTGCTGAGAGAATTGGTGGATGGTGTGCCAAAGGTGGTGACATCAAAGAGGATGGAGGCATTGTTTAGGCATGGTGAGGTTGCATGGGCAGCCCAATGTTTTGTGTCTTCCAAATCTTCCTCTAGTGACGACAAACATCATCATGTGGACATTTATTCGATTTTAGATAAACACAGTGTTGTGTTTGGAGATATCCCTCCAAGTAGACCTCGAGATCGCGGATTTGAGCATGTGATTGAGTTAGAGGAGGGATCCAAGCCAGTAATCACCACTTCTTATTGTCATCCGAGGAGATTCAAAGAAGATATTGAAAAAACAATAAAGGAGTTACTAGATATGGGACACATTAGACCTAGCTCTAGTCCCTTCGCTTTTTGGTGATCTTAGTGAAGAAGGATGGCACAATGAGGGTGTGCATTGATTACCGTGCCTTGAATAAGAAGACCATAAAAAACAAGTACCCTATACCCGAGATAGGAGCTATTGGATGAGCTTCATGGGGCAGTTTACTTTTCAAAGATTGATCTTCGTTTAGGGTACCATTAGATTAGAGTCTATGGAGAGGATGTATATAAGACAACATTCAGATGCTACTATAGACATTATGAGTTTTTAGTTATGCCCTTCGGTCTAACTTTGTACCCTAAGTTGGACACACTTTGTGTGCCCCATTCTTTAGTGCCCATAGCCTACCAAACCACCTACCTCTTCCTTCAATGTTCTCCATGTCTCTTTCCAAGTCTCATATAATTGCTTTATATAAGCCTTAAGGGGTGGCTTTTCAAACCATGACGCTTTTTCACAAAGGTTGCCATTAATTATTATTTAATAAATATAATTATTCTTTTCTTTTAAAAGAGTTTTCATAAATATTGTTCATTAATCTCCATTTTAACCAAAAGATCATATTATCGTTTCTTTTCTATCTCCTATCAATGCATTTATAACTTTATTTTCATTTTAGGGAAAAAGTTCCATAACATCTAGCATTTGCATCCCACATCCCAATCACCATTTGTCAAGAATTTACCACCACGGACAAAATGCAAGCAAATGTTAATTCAAAATATTGGATTTTGACATGACAACATGTTATCCGATTAGAAATGACTATGTCTAACTTTTATTCAACACAAATGATTGATTTTTGACAGCAAACAAGTCTCATGCAACACAATTAACAACTTTTGGATTGGGTACAACAAACTTCTATGCTGAGCCCTAGCATTTATCTTCCATATTAGAAACACTACTTATCTTGAGAATTCAGATGATGTTTCCTAGTGTCTCTTTGCGTCTCCCAAAAGATTCTACGAAAATTGGGAAACTTCCTATAAAAATTGCTGAAGTAAGACATATAAATTATATTTATTTCTCCTCAATTGATAATAGCTGGTTGAAGGGAGTTAAAAAGAATTAAAGAAGAATTTTGACGGGCTTGTATTTTTCTAATATTTTCATGAAAACGTAGGATCTTTTCAGTAGCTGATTTTCTTAGCAAGCCTAAACTTGTACATAAGAAAACACAATGGTTCAAGATGTTTATGTGTAGAAAAGCTTTATCAATTGATTGAAATGGAAAAGAGGGGTGCTCCATGGCAGTATCTTGTGCTAATGCACTAGGCTATATATTTAGCTCAAATTGTAAACTAGTGAAATTTATATATATTTAGTTTTTTAAAAATATGTATTATAATATTTTTCCATCTCCCCCTGTACCGTTTAAAGAAAGAAGGTGTCTTGGTTCCAGTCCTCAGCTCCTGTACCTGCAACATCTCCCTTCTTGTGACTAAATAATACAAGAGGCTAGCCGAAAATTGGGCCCCTAGTGTTTTCTCCAAATCATTTTATTCCAAATACACTCTTGCAACACTAAGAACAAGGTTAAGATTACGTAATAATAACAAAACTATTATCTCATTAACTTTCATTTGAGCAGGAAGTTGGCTTTTCAAACATATTTGAGATGAACTTTGAAAGAAAAAGGGTTCCATGAGATTCACAATAGACACAAGTTACATTGAAAAAAAGTTGCTAAATTTTATAGTGCAATTTAAGGTTGACCATTGATGGCCTATGGGAGATGGAAACAACTTTATTGCCTTTTGTTTTTCTAACAAGGCATACTAGTTTTCTCTTGAGAAATTTATTAAGAATTATAGTACATATGGCGATGTTTATTAACCAGCATATGGTGACGTTTATTAACCATTTTTCTTAGGAATGTTTATTATGGTAATGGGATAGAGGGCGAATCATGAAAATGGATCTTCTGAGGTTTTACCCTACTGTATACGTATGCTTGTGTGTGATTATGGACTGTATAATAATCATCTATTAAATAATATCCAAATTTTTGGGATGTTCTAATTAATTGATGATACCTTTTTTGCTTTCCTCTAATTTTTTGAGGCATCTATTAAAGACACTTTGAGGACTATGGGTTTTTAGTTGGGTCATGTAAATATGCATAAATTATCAAAGGATTCTACGAATTTGGTTTTATGGTCTTCAGCAACCTTTCTTGCTCCAGTTGTGGCCCTCTGGTATCTTGAATGATCTTCTATAACATTGTATTCTTTATTATCCCCCATTGATCAAAATTAGGAGGATATGATTAAGAAAGGAAAGCATTACCTTTCTGGTATCCACCTGTATTATCTTTACTGATAAGTGATAATTGATAAACAAACACTGGAATTATCTTGCAAAGTTTGAAAGTTGTTAAAATTACCAATTAAATTTTTCTATGTAGTATGTAATGAGCAACAATGTGAGAAAGGAATTGTCAACAACGTACACCAATTTGATGCATATATCTGCTTAATGCTGTTTGGTTGGTTTCTTCAGTTGATTGTGTCAATTTTATTTTCTTGTGTCTATAAATCCATAACTATGATTTATAAAGCTAGTGTTATTATCTCTATGTTAGATATTGTGTTTGAACCATGAAGTAGGTCAATCAAGGCATATCAATAAAATAATAATCATTAAATCTGATAAAAGGGAACATTTGGGGGTTAAAAGATCATTTTAGTAATTTGTGGTATGCACACAAGTTTTTTTGGGTATCTAAGCATATACTCAACATTAGTTTACTATAGTGGTCATGTGTATATATAGAAAAATGACAGCATTTTGATTCACAGTTGGGAACATGGCTGGGCAGAGGAGGCGGCAGCAGGCAGTTTCAATTGGCAAGGAAAGAAGAGATGCGGTGGTTCGGGCAAAGCGACTTTGCAGGGTTGATTATAATGATGAAGATGGGAACATAGTTGATACTGATGTTACTATGGATGATGACATAGCATCCTTAGAGGACCAAATTGTTTGTATTGTGGAGGAATTGAAATCAGCAGCTTCATTCACGTATGGCTCCTACATCTCTATCATTGTGATTTTTCTTAGGTCAAGAATAAAGTATCCAGCATCTGCCATGATTCCATTATTTGCCATTTATTAAATATTTTTTCCACTCTTGAAATGAAATTGCGATGAATTCTTTAAAAACCTTTGATATGTGATGATCAGTTTTTAATGAGTTATGGGCTCCTTGGCTTGTTTGCAACCTAAAGTAGCTCTTTTGTATTTTGCTTAAGTTTCTTTTCTAGAAAAACTTAGGAAGCAGGAATTCCACTTCACAAGCCTTTGGTTGAGTTCAGGCCATCAATTGGGAATGAGGTTGTTTTTTTGTTTTATGTCTTATTATTAGAGATTGGCTTCTATAATATATGTTTTACCTTTTGGAAAAGAATAGCTTGTTTACTATTGGAATAAAAGCTTGAAGAACCATGTTGGAAGCTGTTTGTGTGTGTTTTGAATTCATGTTCTGCAGTCAGAGTGTATGCTTGTCTGCTATTATGATGCTCACTTATGACAACAGATTTATAATCTATCCTTAGTGTTTTTATTTGATAGACTAAGTGAGGGTTTTATAGCGGTTCTCTTCTGTGAGTACGAAGGGATAAACATATAAACCAGAAAAGCTGGAAAGAGCTGAAAAGGCCTAGGGGTTACAAAAACAAGCCAACTGGACTGGAACATAGAGAAAGACCACAAAACTATCATAATATCACAAGCCCCAAACCAAACCCGCCCCATTTCAACTAGAGGGGCCTCAGGTTATATCCTTCTTAATCGATGCTTGTAAAACACTCCAAGGAGTGTCTATGAACTGCTTGAGAAACGCCAATCTTCACTATGGTAAGGTGGTAAGCACTACAAATTTCCAAACAATCCTCATAAATTACCATCCGTAAATTTTCCATACATAAAGCCAAATCTGTATAAGGTCAAATCAACATGCTTTTTGATAAGGATGTTTGCAATACAATGAACTGGCTCCATGTCCTCAAAATGCTGAGGTTGATAGAACTATTATCATCCAAATTTCACCCAACAATGCCACGTAATCATAGGGAATGATTCTGCTAAGAATCAATTCCCTCACAATCTTATTAGAGACCTGAGCTTCCAGCTTGAGGGCAAAATCATCAGTCCTGTAGTCGCCAGTCCATCCTCACCCTGAATCTCATTAACTAGATACAGCATTGATACATTTGAAATACAAAAGATTTTCCTTAAGTGGCTGTCTGAAACCATGCTGCAGTAAGGAAAATATCTAATGGTGTAGCCCCACTTAAGATCACCTTATTAAATGCAGGAGGTGAATGTGCTGAAAGTCATAGTGTAAACCTGCACAAACAAGCAACCACTTAACAAAATCATAAAGAAAGAGGATATTGGAGCTGGGTGGGCAATAAATAAAAAGCTCATTATGGGATGCCACCTGCTACATGTATCTTAGATCTAATGAAAGCAGGGGAGTCAAGTCACCATAATGGTCAATCTAGCTAAGCCGTTGCCACCACAAATAATGATAACCCATTGATTTGGTTAGTTATTTTGGGAAGATTTAAATTTTGGATCAATATTATCTTTGCAATGAATGGAATCGTCCAAAGGCAATGACATCAATGTTAATTTTAGGACCAGAATTGAATTAAGCAGAAATAAAACAAATATAAACAATAGAACACAGCATATACCCTGGGAAAACCCTCCTTCTTGAGGGAGAAAAACCCAGCAACAATATATCACTTATATATTGAATAAAAGAGCAGCAAATCTGCTTTACAACTTGGCCACCCACTAGGCTGATCTGAAGCAATAAAGATAGCACCTCTCAAGATGCAAATACACAAGCAATAAAGAATATCGATCTCCTTGATGCAAGAATCGATCTGCTGTATGAAGTCGAACTCCTCCCTTAATTGTGCGAACTTGTCTTGAAATTAATTGGATGCAAAATGAAGTGAATCACCCTTCAATATATAGACACCAAGATGCCTTTTCATGAAGAGTCAACTTCTTTCATAAAAGAGACGTCCTTACACAAATGGTGCGACTTTTTAAATAAGTCGGCCATGAAGCAATAAACTAATTATTTAAATAGGAGGTCCGTCCTTGCATTTAATTATTATTTTATATTTGAATTCGAAGGAGAAAGAAATCTCCTGCCGCTACAATAACATCAACAATCAAATCACACTCATTTGAATGATCACTAAGTTTAGTAGAGGACATATGATCCACCCTTGCATTGGCTATATGATGAATGACCATATCACTTTTCTAAAAACAGTGACTAAATTCTATCTTGTTGAAATGACTACACAAAAGGACTTCTTCTATGATACTATTTAATCCCGAGTCTTTCAAATGTTTCCTTCCCAAGCTATTAATCACCAGTAGGGATAGCCAAAGATTTTGCTTCATGATTCATTTTATTTCCTAAAAAGAAAGAAGTACCTTTCACAAAGAGGCCATTCTCTGACCTAAACTCAACTCTTGCACCTTCTTGGCCTGCGTTTCCTCTAGTAGTACCATCAAAATTCAATTTGTAAGAATCAACCATATGTAATGACCAACCCCGTTCTGAGTTTTGACTTGTGACAGTTTATGATCTTCAAATTGTGGTCCTGAGATAACAACAGATTCCTGAGACCTCTACAGCCACATACAATGCCTGGGTATGCTTGTTGGGCCTGAAAATGGTGCACAACAGTGTACAGTTGAATGGAGACTCCAAGAAAAACTCACGCCCAGCTTCTAATCCCTCTTGCAACCTTCTTCCATACACAAAACCTTCACGTGCCAACCAAATGAAGCTATAAATGATGACATGAAGCAACACCTAGGTTTTTGGCTCATGCCAATCATCTGTAGAACTCATGCCAGCAATAAATAAGCCCACATGCCTTGATACTGGAACCCACGTTTGGAAAACAGGGGTTTGTCTGGTTATTAGCAGCTTGTGACTCCTTCTATGAAACCCACGCACAAATATCTCCATGTTTTTGCTTCAGACTTGCTACACCAAATGACTAGGGTTGTGAAGATTCACGTTCTTCTCTCTAACTCGCCCAATCCCAATAACAAAGCCCTAGCACTAGCAACGGTACTGTAGCACAGTATTGTAACATGACACTGTAGCGACGGTATTGTAGGACGGTAACCACCGAGGCTAATCTTCTGCAAGAGGGGTTTCGTCCTCAAGAAGGCTGAGATGAACCTGGTTCAATCTCCAGACCCACACAGGTTTCGAAAAGAGAAATAGAATAATCCAACATGACCAAATGAGCTCTCAAAACCTCCTTTTATAATTTTCCTGCCAAACTCTCCGGAGGCTTCTAATTTGAAATTCACTTTTTAATTAAAACACCCTTTTAACTTCGAAAATGACCTTTTCATTAAAATAATCATATTTTCACACACAAGGTCCCTATTTAATATAACCATGATTTAAAACATCTCATCTTGATTTCAACGAGCTATAATACTAAGGGCCATTTTAAATATTTTAATTAATTTTTAGCAACCTTAGTAATTTAATTAAAATATAACCATTAATACACTTATTTTTGTGGAACTGTCGGAAAGCATCAAAATCAAAAACTAACTGCAGTAGAGTGATCCCAATGAAGAATAAAGATGAACGAAGCCAACCGGGTGACTTACTATAAATAAACACTCTCTCCAAGAATCTTGGAGCCCAAACTCGAAGCCAAAAATAACATCTCAGCATCGTAGAACTCCTCTACGCCATATGAGCTCACTAGTAACCTCAGATTACCACTCTGACCAGGAAGACACAAACCCAAAAAGACATCACCAATTGCAGAGCAAGAGAACCCTAAAATGGGGACATTACACCATAGGTGTCCAAAGAGCAAAAAGTGCAATTAGGTGTTTTGTCTATTGATTTTTTTTAGCTTGTATAAGAACTTCCTCACAGGTTTAGTGTGAATGTGGGGCAAAAGTTAAAGTGGTTTGAGTTAGTCTATTTTGCATTTCATTTTAGTGATTAAAGTGAAATTTATTAAAATAATATTTTACAATGTTTATGTTAATGCGCAATATTGCTGTAATATAGTTGATAAGATCATCTTCGATCTTCTCAGCAGTTTCTTTTTAGAAACTTGCCTTCTTTGTAAATCTTGTACATTATTTATTGAGCACATTGCTCATTGTTAATACATCAAATAATTTACGAATTACTTGCATAATATGGTATCATAGCAGGAATTTGTTTTCGAAAAAAAAATTCAAATAAATATTCGTGTGGAATTTTTTTGAGTGTTGAATTTTTTTGTATTTTTCGAAATTGGTTTTCTCTAGGTCTGAAAATCGCGGGTCTTGCATTTAGAAATTTGAGGGTTTTGTTTCACGATTTTCGTGAGTATTTTCTCACTGAAAATCACAACTCTAGGATTAAAAATTTTGTGAGTCCTCTCTGGCGTCACTTGAATCTTCTCTTGTTTGAATTGCACAACTATTTCTTCCATTTCTGGGCACGATCTGAAGACTTCTTGGATGCATTTTTTTTTTGGTTTGCGGTTTTCAACCTGTTTCTGGAGCACAATTTCGTCCTCTTTTGGCCGTGATTTCAAGACCTTGAGGTCGCATGTTTTTGGTTTCACCTGCAAGCATTCGTTCCTCTTTTTTGCTCCTTTTTTTTTGGACTCTATTAGCCACGATTTTCACCTTGTTTGGACATGATTTCTAAGGGTTTTGGGCCATGTTCTTGCTTCTTTTTTGGACGTGATTTGTGCCCTAGCTCAGCCGTCTCTGCTAGGTGCGATTTTCAGGATCTTTCTGCTCTTGTTTTCCCAGATTTTTCAAAAATTGTGGGTCATTTTTTGCATTTTTCTGAGCCAACAAGGGTTTTGAAAATATCTCCTTCGTTTGAGGTCACAAAAATCTTTTGATTGCAAATTCTTGGTGGGTTTTTCGAGATCTTTTTGGGTGCCATGAAATCCGTGCCTCGACATATGTGCTAGCAGATTTGCCTTGAAATTTATAACTGTACCTGCTTCAGTGCTTTGAAATTCATGCCTCGGGTTTCGTGCATTCAACATCTTCTCAATACCTCATTTTTCGTGCCTCAAAAAGTGTGAAGATGGCTTCTTTGACCAACATTATGTTGGAAGGCAGTCAACGTTTTAATGGCAAAAATTATAACACCTGGAAGCAGTGAATGATGACCATTTTGAATATCGCTGTCTTGATCAGATGATTCTAGGCAACACTACTCGTCCCACAATGGCGGGTGAAGATCAGGAGAAGTTTGATGAGCAGAATCATGAAGCGGTGATGCTCATTAAACTTTCAGTTACTAATGATCAACTACCTCAAATTCCGCTTGGTAAATCATCAAAGGAGATTTGGGACCATCTGAAGGGTTTGCATGAGACTTCTGACAAAAGCCATGCGTTCTTCTTGAAAAATATGCTGTTTTCTATCATGATGGATGTGAAGACAACTTTGCAGACGCACCTGAACAAGATCCAAGAGATTTGAGATCAGTTGGAGGCTATTGGTCAGAAAATGGAGGAAGACATGGTTGTGATCACTCTGAAAAGTCTACCTAAGTCTTATGAACATTTCATCAAAACTCTCAACATTACGTCTGCTAATGTTGACCTGAAGTTTCCGAAGCTTTGTACTATCCTCTTGTAGCAAGACCGCTGGAAACAATAGTTTGGTAGTAGTGCCTCATCATCCTCTACAGAGCAAGCCTTTGCAGCTAAAACTCAGCCTACAAACAAAGGGAAAGGTTAGCCTTCACAGC
Organism: Sequoia sempervirens; assembly: GCA_007258455.2. NCBI lineage: Eukaryota > Viridiplantae > Streptophyta > Pinopsida > Cupressales > Cupressaceae > Sequoia > Sequoia sempervirens. The sequence continues at coordinate 16,841 of VDFB02263666.1, forward strand.
AGAAAAGCTCAAGTCAACCGCCCGACAACCCTAAGAAAAAGAACATCTAGTGTAATTATTGCCACAAATATGGTCACATGGAGAAGGATTGTCGTCTCCGTTTGGCTTCTGAACAAAAGAAGCAGGGAGGGTTGTTGATGATAGTAGTGTCGGGCTTCTACTTCAAGCCCGGATTATTCATTGAAGAACAAATTAAATGAGTAGCCTAACGACTATTTAATTTGTTAAAGGTGATTTTTGGTGAAGAGGCGCTTCACCATTACATATCATATAATATTTAATTATTGTTAATGAGGCCGACTTGTTTTCTTCCACCACCCTTGAAGAGATACGATCTTTGGAGGCCGACATCATGGTTCTAGGAGACGCGATTCTTGTAGAAGGTCGACATGAAGATTTGAGGAGATGTGTCCTTTCCTTCTCACTTGTATATATCAAAGTTGATCATTTGTCATTTCACATTCATCATTCCATTCATTCAAGTTCCATTCATTGTATAGTTCGTGAGTTTTCAAGGGTGATATACTTCAAGTGCAGATTGTATATTTGTAGAAGGCTGAGATCTTGTTGAGGGAGATTGATATCTTCAGCAGAGAGAAGTATTATATCCTTCTGTGTTTGCATCCAGTTGTGGTGATATATGCTGTGTTTATGTGCCTGAATTTGAATTAAAATATGCTTATCTAATCTAATCCTAAATCTAACATTGTATCAGAGCGGGTATAAGAAAGATCGTGATCAGATTTCTCATAAGCAGCGCTTTCATACACTCTTATTCTCATTCTCTTGCATCTATCTTATCATCAAGATGGTGAACGGGCTCAAGATTGAAGATAGACTCAAGGGTGTTGCCAATTTCACATCTTGGAAGTTTAGAGTAATGCTCACTTTGGAAGAAAATGAGTTAGCTGAGTTCGTGGAGGGCGAAGTTCCCGAATCATCCGATGAGAATGAGAAGTCTCAATGGAGAAAGAATTGCACTAAGGCAAAGAAGATGTTGGTAGACTCCGTGAAGGACCACCTTGTGCCAATCATCTCCAAGTTGAAGACAACGAGAGATGTTCAAGACCTTGGAGGAGATGTATGAGATTAATAACACAAGCAGAGATCTTGCATTAAAGCAACAACTTCATCATATCAAGATGGCGAAAGGAGATTTCGTCATCACATTCTTCATGAAGATCACCGAGTTGAGAGATCAACTCTCTACCATTGGGCATATTGTTGATGACAAGGATTTGGCTATGTTGGCTCTTAATGGTCTTCCTCAATCTTGGGAGCCATTCATCCAAGGTATTAGTGGGAGATCAAAACTTCCTAAGTTTGATTGTTTGAGGGCACATTGTATCCAAGAAGAATCAAGATTGGCTGCGAGAGGCATTGGGCAAAGTTCTACAAACGAAGACATTCATGTACTTGTCGCTCAATCTTCGAAGAAGAAAGGAAGAGAAGGGAAGAAAGGCTACTTCAAGAGGAATAGAGATAAAGGATTAGATGGTGCTCTTGCATCTAAGAAGAAGAAGGACCTCTCCTGCATACAATGCTTCAGATGTGACAAGTTTGGTCACTATGCAAAGGATTGTCCAACCAGACCTAAGCAGCAGGCTTCAATTGAAGATGTGGGTGAGATCTCTCCTCAGAAGGATTCAAGTGGTTTTCTATTCTATTCTACCTTATCAAGCAATGTGCCTACAAACAACAACACATGGTTGATTGATAGTGGTGCCTCCTGCCGCATCACTGGGTTTAAAGAGCATCTGTTTGATTTGGTGGAGAGAGATTCTAGTGTTCAAGTCATTATTGGAGATGATGCAAGCTATGCTGTGAAAGGTGTTGGGACCTCCTCTCTTCACTTAGATTCTGGAATCTCTTTACAGTTGAGTGATGTGCTATTTGTTCCTGGTATCAAGCGGAACCTTGTCTCTATCTCAGCCTTGGAGGACAAGGGATATCAAGTTGCAGTCTCCGAAGGTAAAGTTCTTGCATGGCCGAAGAACTCAAGTATCAAGACTGCTCGTGTGATTGGAGTTCGACATGAGAGTCTTTATAGACTTTACACTCATCCACTTCAGGCTTTGTTGCATGATTCATCAAGTTTGTGTGAGCTTTGGCATAGAAGACTTGCTCACCTTCACTTTAGAGCACTACCAACTATGGAGAAGATGGTCATAGGCCTTCCTAAACTTAGCCAGGAGCATGAAGGCACTTGTAGAGGTTGCACATTGGTCTAAAGAATCTGAGGAAGTACTTAAAAGATTCAAGGAATTTAAAGCTCAGGTAGAGAACTTGTCTTGGAAGAGGATCAAAGTTTTGAGATCCGACAGCAGAGGAGAATACATCTCTGGAAGCTTCCGTAACTTTTGCATTGAAGTAGGGATTAAGAGGGAGTTTTGTGTCCCTTACAATCCTCAATAGAACAGTGTTGCAGAAAGGAAGAACAGATCTATTGCAGAAGCAGCTAAAGCCATGATACATGATCAAGATCTGCAAACCTTCCTTTGGGCTGAAAGCATCTAGGATAGCTGTGTATGTTCAGAACAGAAGCCCTCACCGCATTTTGGAGAACATGACTCCTGAAGAAGCTTTCACAGGTGTGAAACCATAAGTAAGTCATTTGAGAATCTTTGGTTGTCCTATATACGTTCATGTGCCTAAAGATAAAAGGACAAAGTTGGAACCATCTCGGCAAAAAGGGAATATTTGTGGGCTATAGTGAGTCTTCAAAAGCCTACAAGTCTACATTCTAGGTCAAAAACTATAGAGATTAGTAGGGATGTTACATTTGAAGAGGATGTTGCATTTAAGAGATCTAAGGGCACTCACATGGAGATAGACAATGAAGACCAATAGTCTCCTCAGGATATGGAAGTTGATCATACTCCTGAGATTCAGAGGGAGGCTACTGAACCTAAAGAAGATGATGATCCAGTTGAGCCTTTGGAACCTATTGATGGGCCGAGAGACATTGTGATTGGTCGTAAGAGACCTCTTTGGGCCAGGCAAACAATGCAGGAGGTAGAAAGATTTGCAGCCAGAGAGGAACATTCATGAAAGCAAGAGGGCCTCACAAGTTTTCAAGCTATGTTGCATTGATGAGTCAAATCATTGAGTCTGAACCTTCTAGTGTTGAGGAAGCTACTAGTCACAAGTATGGAGAAGATGCTATGGCTAAAGAGTATCAATCCATTCTCAAAATGATGTTTGGGACATCGTACCTAGACCAGAAGGAAATCTGTAGTATCTTCTAAGTGGCTCTTCAAGATCAAGCATGCGGCTGATGGGAGCATCGAGAAGTACAAGGCTAGGTTTGTGGCTAGAGGATTCTCTCAGAAAGAGGGAGTGGACTATGAAGAAACCTTTGCTCCAGTTGCACGTTATACATCTATCAGGACCATCATTGCTATTGTAGCAGCTAAAGGATGGAAGATACACCAGATGGACATGAAGACAAGATTTCTAAATGGTGTAATTGAGGAAGAGGTATATATTGAGCAACCTGATGGCTTTGAGGTTCATGGGAAGGAGTCTCATGTTTGCAGGTTGAAGAAGGCTTTATATGGCCTTAAGTAGGCTCCTCGTGCTTGGTACTAAAGAATTGATCGATACCTAATGAGTTTGGGTTTCTCCAAGAACGATGCTGACTCAAACCTGTACTTCAAGGTAATTGATGGCGAAGCATTAATCTTGGTTCTCTATGTTGATGATTTAATTCTTACTGGAGAAGAACACCTCATTATCAAATGCAAGGAGTTAGCTTCTGAATTTGAAATGAAGGATCTTGGATATATGCATTACTTCCTTGGTTTAGAAGTATGGCAGAAGCCGGATGAGATCATTTTGAGTCAAGGGAAGTATACAATTGACATCTTGAAGAGATTTGGTATGATGGATTGCAAATCCATGTCTACTTCGATGGAGACCAACTCTTGCGTAAGCTAAAATAGGTCGGCAGCTCTTAATCTCGTGATCTTTGGTGATCCCTACTTCATGTACGTAAAAGTAGCTGATTGGATCGTTGATGTATCTAGTCAATACAAGACCAGATATTTGCTATGCAGTGAGTGCACTTAGTCAGTTCATGTGTGAACTAAGACAAATACATCTAGTTGCAACAAAGCATATCTTGAGATATTTGCGTGGCACAGTTGGGTATGGCTTGAGATATTCTTCTGATGTGGACTTGAAGCTGCATGGATATTCTGATTCTGATTGGGCAAGATGTGTTGTTGATCAAAGAGCACCTCTGGATGTTGCTTCAGTTTGGGGTTTGTGATGATATCCTGGTGTAGCGGGAAGTAGTCTTTAGTGGCACTAAGTACCAACAGAGACTGAGTATATTGCAGCTTGTGTGGCAGCTCGAGAAGCAGTGTGGCTTTGGAAGCTCCTTGCAAGATTGTTTGAACAATCATTGGAGCCGACTGTCATTCATTGTGATAATCAAAGTTGTGTGAAGCTTTCTATCAATCCATTATTTCATGACAGAACTAAACATGTTGAGATCAAATACCACTATATCAGAGCTATGGTATTGAGGAAAGCGATCTAGTTGAAGTACATCAACACTGATGAGCAAACGACAGATATTCTCACCAAGCCTCTCTCCAAAGTAAAGTTTGTGTACTTTCGAGACAAGCTTGGTATTGTGGAGAATGAAGCCCTAGCTGAGAGGGAGACTCAGCATCAATGATCTTCTAATGCATTTCTCTTGTGAGAGAGATTTGAGGTGCAAGCCTTGTTAATGCATTTCTCCTGAGAGAGATTTGAGGTGTAAGCCCTGTTTAATGCATCTTTCTCTGTGGAGAAATTTGAGGTGAAAGCCCTTGTATCCACCCTCCGGGAGTAGCTGAAATATTCCAAACCAATTTTGGATTACAATAAGCAATGCAACACACATGCGTTAGGGTTAGCACTTAAACCAAAACGATGCGGAATACAACTCTAACCAAGAATGTACACCAGGATCCCGAGTCGGGCAAGGTGTGAGCATATGGTCAGAGGATCTCAATGCATGCTGAAGAGTAACTCTAACCAAGAATGTGCCCAAGATGGACGAACATATGGTCAGAGGATCCCTACCAACTACAATTGCTGAAAGTAAACACGACGCCAAGCATGTGCTTTCAAACCCAGAGTGGGAATGGAGCTACCATATGGCGGAGATGCTAAGTACTACAATGCAATTCAAATGTAAATAGGCGGCAAGTCAGCCTCTTCCACTTATTCAGTGGGTATTACAAGCATGAAGAGAAAGATGAGAAGAAATGCCGACAGTACTACTATTCAGCTTATAATATAATAGAGAATGCCTGCCAAGAGCATAAGATTAGGACTATTTAATGCTGCAACAATATAGAAGACTTTCCCTTGCTTACCAAGTATGCTAAGACCAAGAACTCCACTCAAAGAATCAACCTTGATATTCTGATTTGTGACAGACCTGCACTTGAAATGCTCAATCAGCAACACTAGGAACCACTAATTTGCTCACTACTCCCTCAATACTCAACCAAATGACCTCAAATCAAATGCAATGGCTTCCTATGACAAGGGCGACCAAGCTGCATACAAGAAACCACACTCAAACCTACGTAATTATTTAACACACTTCCCAATGCACTTCAAAGAGGGGCGGCCATGCAAGAAAGGGCGATTTTCTTTATAAATTCAAGTTCTTCATAATAAAATCTGCAAGTTAGCACAAAGGGGCGCCCAACCTAAAGGAATTGAAATATGCAACACCCAGAATGAATATATTTTTATTTTCAAATATATGAATGAAACTACAAATCAGCCATGATATCAGCAACTCCAGATTTTTGATAAGATATGCAAGAAACTGAACTACAATGCCAAAACAAAGCTACAATGCAAACCTCACTACAAAAATCCTCTCAACAACAAGCTAACTTCTCTCCACTAGATGCTATCTCTCAAGCACGAAGTTGGGCTAAGGCTTAGGCATTCATTTCTCGAAGCAATTCCAGCACCATTTCGGCAGCATAACAATACTGAAGAAATAAGATGATCCAAAGAAGAGGAGAGGTCTCCTTTTATAAGCCCAACAAGGAAACTCTAGATGCTTCTAGAAAGTGCGCCCTAATTCAAATTTGAGTTTGACTTCTTTTCCCTCCAGTATAGGTGTCCCCTTTCAAAGCTAGTTTTGACTTTATTTTAAAATCATCTCTCCATAAAATAGGCGTCCTCCTTCAAGCAAGCATTAACCTTTTAAAAATATTCAATTATCTCCTTTGAAGCGGTCCCACATGAAAAGCCACCTTTTAAAACAACTTGAAGTAAAGCACTAGGCTAGTGGGGGGGTCAACATTAAAATATAACATTTTTTAAATAAATTGAACTTATCTCTCCAAAACGCATCCCAAGGCCCAAAGTGAAGAAACCAACTGAACCAGCTGAAGAAGAGAACCAATTGTGCCGAAAACAACAGGACCACTGCCAGAAATAGAATTTACTAAAAATAGTAAATTCTAGAAAGTGCTCGGAACGCAAAGCAAGTCACACCACTGCGAAGCTCTCTGAAAACCTAGAAAGAATCCGCAATTCAATCTCCAAATTTCGAGCAAAAACAACCCCCAAAACAGGAAACCCTAATTTCACCCTCCGAGTAGCCTACGGGTCTCCGGAATAGGCCAACGGTCAACTAATTCATCATGCTTGAAAAGGGGACATTATAGTAGCTATGGTGGATGTCATGTTGAGTGACTCCATGACAACATCACGTGAGAGAGTCTGTGATGATTTTCTTGTACTTGTGCTTTTCACCCTCTAGGAGTAGCCATGGTGAACGTCATGATGAGATGATGACATCACATTGAGTGATTCCGTGATGGGCACTTGTGCACATATACCATTCATGGGAGTAGCCATGGTGGTTGATATCACGATGAGGTGATATGTTCTTTTTTTCACATATGGGTGCAGCCAGTGTGGGTGTTATGTCTTGTACAGCTGGAAGTATTCCTCCCTAGCTGAGAGGGAGTGTTGATGATAGTAGCGTCGAGCTTTTACTTCAAGCCCAGATTATTCATTGAAGAACAAATTAAATGAGTAGCCTAATAGCTATTTAATTTGTTAAGGTGATTTTTGGTGAAGAGGCGCTTCACCATTACATATCATATAATATTTAATTATTGTTAATGAGGCTGACTTGTTTTTTTCTGCCACCCTTGAAGAGATACAATCTTTGGAGGCTGACATCATGGTTCTAGGAGACGCGATTCTTGTAGAAGGTCGACATGAAGATTTGAGGAGATGCGTCCTTTCCTTCTCACTTGTATATATCGAAGTTGATCATTTGTCATTTCACATTCATCATTCCATTCATTTGAGTTCCATTCATTGTATAGTTTGTGAGTTTTCAAGGGTGATATACTTCAAGTGCAGATCGTATATTTGTAGAAGGTTGAGATCTTGTTGAGGGAGATTGATATCTTCAGCAGAGAGAAATATTATATCCTTCTGTGTTTGCATCCAGTTGTGGTGATATTGCTTGGCCTCATAATCAACCTCATTGTAAAAGAGATCATTGTTTTACATTCAATATATAAGCGATATATTGTTGTTGGGTTTTTCTCCCTCAAGTGGAGGGTTTTCCCAGGGTATATGCTGTGTTTATGTCTTGAATTTGAATTAAAATCTGCTTATCTAATCTGATCCTAAAACTAACAAGGGTCTCAGTAGAAAGCGAATGTTGCTGAGCACACTGAGCAGAAGGAATTTGCCTTCTACGCTTTTATGGCTAAAAGGCTTGCAGATCATGTGAAGTCCTCTGCGTGGTACATTGATTCAGGTGCTTCGCCCCACTTCACTCATTGGCATGACTGGTTCACAAACTTCTCTCCTTGCATTAACTTAGTTATTTTTGGAGGAGGTGAAGAATACACAGTTGTCAGTACAGGCACTGTTCAAATTCAGTTTGGTGGGAGGAATCTCATTTTCCTCAATGTATATTACATTCCTGACATGGAACTAAACCTTCTCTTTGTCAATTAGATCATGCGGCATTCTCCTTAGTTGGATGTGATATTCAGTACATAAATGTTCCATTGTTGATTGGGAGACTCGCACTACTGTGGCTGTTGGTATTGGGGATCATGGTCTATACAGGCTTGTGGATATAGGTGATTCTTTGGAGTTAGCCATGGTAGCCAGAAATTCTGCTATCACCAGTCTTTGGCATCAGCAGTATGGGCACTTAAATGTGCACTATCTCTCTCAGCTAGCTCGGGAGGGACTTGTAGCTGGTCTACCTAACATCCAGACTCAACATCATGCCGTTTGAGGAGCTTGTCAGGTTGGGAAGTAGTACAAGACACCGTTCACGAATGGTGACTCATGGCGAGCCTCTAAGGTACTGCAGTTGGTTTATGCTGATATTTGCGGGCCAATGAATACACCTTCTGTTATTGGTTACAGGTATTTCTTGCTTTTTGTTGATGATTTCAGTTGAAAAATGTGGGTGTACTTTCTTAGACAAAAATCATGTGTTTAATGTATTTCAAAAGTTTAAGGCCTTAGTAGAAAAAGAGTCTAGTTGTTTGCATAATTACTCTTAGGTCAGATAATGGGGGGGAATTCTGTTCTACTGCTTTCTCCAACTTTTGTGATACACATGGAATTAAACGCCAGTTAACCACACCCTACACTCCTCAGCAAAATGGTGTTGTAGAATGGCACAATTGTACAATTGTTGAGATGGCCTGCTCCATGTTGCAACACAGGAGTGTTCCTAATAAATTTTGGGCAGAAGCAGTTTACACTGTTGTCTATCTCCTTAATCGGTCTCCTACCCATGCTGTTAAGGGGAAGACTCCCGAGGAAGCATGGACAGGTCGAAAACCCAGGATCAGTCATTTGAAAATCTTTGGCTCTTTAGCATCTGTGTGGATTCCAGATGCCAAGTGCTCAAAGTTGGATTCCAAGAGTCAAAAGCTTATGTTCACAGGGTATAGTGACAACCATAAGGCTTACCGGTTGATTGATGTTGACACTAATCGTCTTATCTTTAGTCGGAATGTTGTCTTTGATGAAGAATGAGGACCTTTTCACCTTTCCTCGCCTATTCAGCATTTTGAGGATCAGCGCTTGAAGGCTTCTGATTTGGGTGTCCATCTTCTATTAGGTTCACCTGATGGGAGGGATGATGAAGATTCTGTCTTTGATGATGCTCAACCTGATTTTCCTCCGGATGATATTGATATTCCACCTGCTGAACCTGTTCCAGATCCACAACTAGTTCCAGCTCCTCCTGTTACCTCTGATGTTGGCACTTATACTCTCGGGCCTAAATGGTGGGCTAGCACTATTGGTGATCTTCATGATGATGAGCTCATTGAGGGTAGATCATCCAAAAACAAGAGCAAACAACAACATATAGTCAATTTTGCTCTCATGGCCAACATTCATAGTGTCTATGAGCTTCAAACATATTCAGAGGCTAAAGGAATTCCTGAGTGGGAAAAGGCTATGGAAGCTGAATACCAGAGTCTTCAGAAGAATCACACTTGGGTCCTTTCTGATCTTCCTCCAGGGAAGAAACCCATTAGCTGCAAATGGGTGTATAAGGTGAAATACAAAGCTGAAAGAACTTGACAATTACAAAGCTCGTCTAGTTGCATGAGGGTTCTCACAGAAGGAAGGCATTGACTATGAGGAGACCTTTGCTCCTACAACCAAGTTGAGTACCATTTGGCTCGTCCTTGCCTTAGCAGCCTAGTTTGGTTGGAAAGTCCATCAGATGGATGTTAAGAGTGCTTTTCTCAATGGTGAGTTGAAGGAAGAAGTCTATATGATGCAGGCTCCAGGATTCAAGGTTGCTGGTCAAGAACATAAGGTATGCAGATTGGTAAAAGCACTCTATGGCCTAAAACAGGCTCCTTAGGCTTGGTCAATCAAGATTGACAAGTACCTCAAAGATCATGGCTTTCAGAGGAGTCCATCTGATTCTAATTTGTATGTCAAACATACTGATAGTGATATATTTCTTGTTGTCTATGTGGATGACTTGATCATTACTAGCAATTCGACACATTTGATCGTTGAGATCAAACAGGATTTGTGCAACACATTTGACATGACAGATTTGGGACTTTTGCATTACTGTTTAGGTGTTGAGGTTTGGCAGACTGAGAGCAGTATCTTCATCTCCCAGTCCAAATATGCTCGAAGTCTATTGGATAAGTTCCGAATGCAGGACTGCAAACTTTCCTCCACACCCATGGAAAAAGGGCTCAAGTTGTCAGCTAAGTCAGACTCACCAGTAGTAGATGAATCATTGTTTAGGCAACTAGTGAGCAGCCTCATCTATCTCACTACCACTAGACCTGACCTCAACTTTGCAATGAGCTACATTTCATGCTTCATGACAACCCCCAAGGTTGATCATTGGGTAGCAGCAAAGCGTGTGCTACGTTATGTGAAGGGCACTTCTGATTTTGGACTTCTCTACAATAGGAGTGACGATCCTAGACTTTCTGGTTTCACAGGCTCCAATTGGGCAAGTTCGGTTGATTTTAGGAAATCAACATCTGGGTATGTGTTCAATTTGGGATCTGGTGCAGTCACATGGACTAGTAAGAAGCAACAGACAGTGGCTCTCTCCTTGACAGAAGTAGAGTATTAGGGAGTAGTTAAGGCAGCTTGTGAGGCAGTTTGGCTTCGCCAGATGCTTGCAAATATGCAAATATCTCAAGTAGGTCCGACTCCCTTGTTCTGTGACAATCAGGGAGTTCTCAAACTTGCCAAGAATCCAATCTTCCATGAAAGAACCAAGCATGTGGAAACTCATTGTCACTTCATTTGGAAGCTTGTTGAAGACGGATCAGTTCAGTTGCTGTATGTTCGAACAGAGGAGTTGACAGCTGATATTCTCACCAAGTCGCTTAGTCCAGATAAGTTTGTAAAATTCAGGGGGCATCTTGGTGTAGTTGACAGATTGAGCATTAAGGGAGGGTATTAAAATAATATTTTATAATGTTTATGTTAATGCTCAATATTGTTGTAATATAGTTGATAAGATCATCTTCGATCTTCTCTGCAGTTTCTTTTTAGAAACTTGCCTTCTTTGTAAATCTTGTACATTATTTATCAAGCACATTGCTCATTGTTAATACATCAAATAATTTACCAATTACTTGCGTAATAAAATTCTTTTATTTGGCTAAATAAGTCTAAATAAAGTGTGGATAAATATTTAGAGTTATCTTCCATTTTGTCCTTATAAGTGATAATGATGGTTTTGTAATTAAAGGTGATATTTGGAAGACTAGATTTTTAGTTGAATTAGTGTAATGATGGAGCAAGACAGAAGATTGGAAGCAATTCATTTAGATTGTCTTTGGAAGGAACGAAAGATAAGTTTTTTGAAGGATTGAGAAATTGAATGTAAGATACAGTTGATTTCCATATAGCTATGAGTTGTATTAGTTGTGGAGGTTTCTTTGTAAGTTTTTTGAAGGAATGAAAAACAAATTTCAAGGTTTAATTATCTATGTATGTTTTTGCATTTGACGTTTTCATTATTGTGTGATTTATGCAATCTTAATTAGCATTAGAACATAATCACTAGGTTTTTGAAAATTCTTCATGGTATTACAACCTAGGTAGGAAGGAATCGTGTAACGTGCTATTCTCAAATAACACTTAATTAAACCAAATCAGATATGACAATGAGCTATTAATTTCAAACACAATTGAAAAACTATATTCCATCATAGCATAGCATGTCATCAAATTGAGTTACATTCATACCCAAACGTCATAATGTTGGGTTACATAGTTTGACTAGGCTATAATTGTCAATTAGTCATAACAAGTTTACATCAATGTAGTTCAATGCACAATAAACATAAGCTGAAATTCCTTGTAATTCCACTTCAACGCTCGCTAACTCTGATGGACGAGAACATGGTTTAGGCACTTTTTCCACCCAACCATGAAGCTACACTTCCTTGGAAAGTTCTTCCTAACATGAAGAACCACCGACCCTACACAAAATACTTAGCAAAAAGAAATTGAAATGCAAGGTGGAATCTGGTGCATGCCTAACATATCTCCATGCCTTTCTATCCAAAATTAGAACATGTAAGAACAATGTTAGGAAATGGCAGAGAGCTAAATCATAAAATTGGTCCATTCAATATTATGGGCTAAAGCTTGGCCAAGCATATGCTACATACAACAACTAAAAGATTCTGGAAAAGCAAAATCTATACCCTCTATTATTCCACTTTCGGCACTTGTTCCGGAAGACAACTTTCTATATGCATAAGGAAACGCCCTTCCCTACTAAGCTTTTAACTTGAAAACAAACAATCTGGTTTACAATAGGTTACCCTAGCCACCCTTTTGGTGTTTAAGTAAATTAGGAGTTACTACAAGTACAATCTTCAAATATTTAAAAAGTAACCTGAAGTTATGCAAAATTTGCAACATGTGCAAAAAGCATACAAATACATATTTTCTTACTTCTTTCGTGGAATGAATCATACATTATTCAAGTAAAGAAAATAAGTTGTTTAAAATAAGGTATATTGCATATATGTGTATATGCATAATTGGTTTATGTATATACACATATATGGCCTTCATTTATAGTAATTATGTATGTGTATACATTCTTTTTAATTTAACAAAAAAGGATCATGTTTCATGTAGATCATTATGTTTCCTTGTCTATGCAATGTGCAGAAAGGAAACACCTTGTTAGGGAAATCATCCATCTTTCTTAAAAGAAAACTATAACATTTATCAGAAGAAAACCCATTTCCCTTTTAAATAACCTTTGACCTTATCTGAGAAGATTTTAAGAATGCACAGGTATTACTTTGATTTTAGAAATCTCCTTTCAGAATAATCACAAACGTTTACTAGGGAAAGTAAAAGAACGTCCTTATAATTTACTCTAAACATTCATATTCTTTTATGAATTAGGATTATTCATTTCCAGAGAAAAAGTCATTTATTTGAAAACAAATTTGTTTAAAAATACATCTGTTTCTAACATTCAGACCTGGTTTACAATGTCTATTTAGAACCCCTCAGCCAGGTTAGATTGGGTAGATGAGACATGGAAGTTGGTGAGTTATGAGACTTGTGTTATTCTGGAAGTTCACAGTAGTCACTCGACAACTAAGAATGTTTGTTCTAGAATCATCTTGCAGTTGACTTGGGAGGCATCATTGTTGTGTTCAGCACTTTGGCATGCCTAACGTTCTTTCAGAGTGATATGGAAAGGTAAAGAGAACAAGAACGTAAGTGAGCTTGAGTTCCATAGTTCTCTAACTGTCTTTGGCTAAACTTAAATGGCAATAAGCAAAGAAGTTATAGGAACAAAATAGAAGTTTGCGAAACAGAAAGCCAAAGGCATCTTAGTTCGATGCTCAGAAAAGTGATCTAGTGATAGATTACTTTTTGCTCTTCAACAGAGTCCTAGAAAACAGATCTCTGGAATGTCAAAAGGTCAGATAACTTTTCTGATGTGTGGGTTCTAAGATAATGGCTCATGGGGAGTCAGGTAGAGATCAACTTCATTGTGGTGGTGTTTTGGGTTATCGGCTCAAGAAGATTTAAAAAAAAAAACTTCCATGCACATGCTATGAGCGGTAAAGGTGGTTTGATGTCGGTTCCATTGTGGAGATTATAACAACATTAGTTAGGGATATGCAACTGTAGGGTCGGCATGAAGGGTGCATTCCTTCACGTCGACCTATGCAAAACGGGCGGCTCATTCATGCAAGGAAATGAACACCTCTGAATTGGTCTTAAGTGGAGAAAAAAACGATACAGACCCTTGGTTCCGTTCTTCGAACTCGCCTAATGCTTCCTAGATGGCCATAGACAACAGTGAGCTTTTCTACGATGCTTCCTAATGGAAAGTCTATGATTCAATGATTCTTTACAAGTGGTAAAGGTCAATTTTAAAGGCGGCTCCCCTAATACCACGAGCTTTCTTAGATCCATCAGAAGGTGTTTTGTGTACAAACGAAAGAGCAGCATCATTTAGAAGCTAATGCCGATGCAAGGAGTAGTGTCGGGTTATTATTTGCGAGCAAGACAGTGACATCGACTCAGATCTACATGCTTAAGCAATCTCTACAAGAGGCAAGGTGGCGCGATTAACACCGCTAGAAACAAATGAAGACTCTTAGGAATGAAAGATGCATATCAACTATGCTTTAGGATGCATAAGAAAACTCTACAAGAAGGTCAATGAGGCGCGGCTAGAGTTTAGAAGCTTATCAAACGCCGCTATAATCCATTAATGATTAAAAGGAAACATAATGATTTTGTTGGGAGCAAAAAGTGCAATTTTGTGATGAAAATCAGAAAAACAAGGTGGAGGGAAAAAGCCAGCAATGTCAAACAAGGAAGATTCTAAATCAAACAATAGTCCTTACCTTTGTTTTCTCGCCAAAATCCAACCGGTGGTCATTATGTGGAAAAAAACAAGGGAACAAGAATGAGAATTTCCCCCAAGCGAGCCGGCCTTTTCTCCTCAAAGACTTGTTCACCTCCTTGTTCTTGGCGAAAACTTCCCTGATTTTTGCTGCGTTCTGCCTTTTGAGTGATTTGCTTTCTTTCTAAAATCTGTGTTTCATTCTAAAATTGGAACGTTTCTGCACTATCCACGTTCTTCTAACGTTATTAGCCGCCCTCACTCTTAGCAACAAAATCTTTCTTTTTAGAAAATAAAAGCGGTCCACTACTTTCTTTAATTCCATTTTTAAATTACTAAGTTACTGGTTCGGTTTTGGGTTCAAGTTCGTGTTTGAGGACCCGGATGCTAGTTTGGGAAATTTTTTTTTTGGAGTTGTGTTCGTTTTGGGTTCGGTAAATACAAAAACATATAAAACTCAGAAATATATACATATTTGCAGCAGTAATTAAGTTCAAAATACACCACCATATTAATAGTCAAGTAACATAGCAAAAATACACCACCACTTGATACTCAAATGTCATGATATAGAATTATAAATTAAAGTTCAAACTTCAAACATAAAAATGTCAACTGTTTACAATCAGCCATTAATAATTATTGATCATTGATCAATCTGAATCATATGGGTCATAAAAAAAAATAGCATCAACATCATTAGATGCTACATTTTGTGTAGAACCACAAATAGCATCAGTGGCACTTGCACAAGCACTGCCACTAGCACTGACACTACCACTCTCATGCTTAGTAGCTGCTTCAGGTTGATAGTCATCATCAATATCAAGTGCAGCTAAGTGACTTGTGGAAGCATCCAAGTCAAGCTGCTCTGGCTCAATATCCTCCTTGTGTCTCCTTCTTTGTAGGAAATTTGCTTGTGTGTAAGGAGACACAAGTTTGAATGCACATACACCAAGTCCTCTGCCTTTTTTGAATGTAGCCTATTTCATTTTATTGAGTGGATGAAGGAGTATGTGCTCCAATTCCTCTCAAAAGAAGATGAACTAGCAACTTATTAAGACCAAATTAAATAGTTAAGAGTTACAAAATTTAACTAAACAAAATTATTAATTAATATAAATTAAAATTAAAATTACAAAATACAAGACTTACTTGGGATAAAATTTTTATTGCAATAGGTTGGAGGTGCTTGTATTCTTGCCCATGGAAGTCCCACCAACTATGAGCATCCACCCTGTACTTGTCTCGAAGAGCATCAAGATTCTGATCAACACTACCAGAGCATGCAAATTCCATGAACTCAGTCCTCACTCGATCACATTGGTCACGATTAGTGAAGAGTCTACGAAGTGCTGCCTTGTACCCTTGAGCCACTTCAACATCCCTATATGGAGCAACTCTTGATGAAGTAGAAAGTATCTCAGGACTATAATATTTGGGACTCAATGCAAAAGTGAGAAGATGAAACAGAGTGGTCATTTTGTTCCATCTATCAACAATGATTTCCTGTAGCTCTTTGAAGAAATTTTCTTCAGGATCTTCCTCTTTTGCATTGATGATGGATTTCATCTTCTCAATCATTGAGTCGATACCACCATATACTTCGCCCAAACAAGGTCTATCCATGTTAGTGTAATGGATTATACTCAATATGAGCTTAGTGAAACTGACGAGATACTCAACACGATCCCACCAACTATCATCTAGGATCCTTTGCTTGATCCTATTTGCCCTTTCACTGTTAGATTGCCTCCATATGGCCCAATTAGGGCTGATTACCATGGCATAGAGTGCCTCACGAACCTTTATAAGTCGTCTCAACACAATTGTGTTGGAGGCAAAACGGGTTTCGACAACCTGTTTGAAAATGAAAATAAAAATAAAAATATAATTTAAATTAACAAAATCAAAATTTAAAATTAAAAGAAAATTAAAAATTTAAAAATATTGAGAATTAACTTACATTCGACAACTCCAATTTTGAGAATTGTCTAAATATTCCTTGTGTCATATGGTGGTTGGTGACAAACATTTGGATGTCTTCACCCTCAACATACACCTGTTTGATCCACTCAATTTTGGATCCAAATTTTTGTAGCATTAGATTGAGGGAGTGGACAACACAAGGTGTCCAAAAAATGTGTGGATACTTCTCCTCAACCAATAACCCAACAACCCTACAATTTTTGGCATTGTTGGTTACAACTTGCACAACATTTTGATGGCCCACTTCT
Source organism: Sequoia sempervirens (assembly GCA_007258455.2). NCBI lineage: Eukaryota > Viridiplantae > Streptophyta > Pinopsida > Cupressales > Cupressaceae > Sequoia > Sequoia sempervirens. The sequence continues at coordinate 33,491 of VDFB02263666.1, forward strand.
TCAATAGCTTGGCAAAGGATATTAGCAATAAATGGACCATCCTTCACTTGCCCTTCACAATCTACTGCTCTCAAAAACGTTGCCCCTTTAGGGGACATGGCAATAACATTGATCAATTGGCGATTTTTTGTATCTTTCCATCCATCAGAAATGATGGTCACCCCTGTTTCGATCCACGAATCCCTTATGGGCTTCAAAGAGTGCTACATGTTTCACCTCTTCCTCCAATAAGGTGCAACACACCTTCTCAAAATGTGGGCCCTTGTACCCCTTTGGAACCTCATTAGTAGATTTCACCATTTTTTGCCAATATGGTGAACGAACAACGTTGAATGCCAATCCATTGGCAAAGACACATCTTGCTGTGTCTTGATCAACAATCTCTCTTTCCTCATTTTGAAATGAAGCTTCCAACAGTCCCTTAGATCTTTTATTTGAAGAGGGCACAGTTTGCTCTAGAGGGATGCCCATAAATGGATGGCTTTCTGTAGGTGGAAAATAAGAAGGTGGTGTTGGGGGTTTCATGGATTGAGATCCTTTCTTCAAGGGATGGTTTGTTTTAACACTTGTTGCTTTTTGGTCTGCTTTTTCTTGCTCAACAATATATTTCAACACTAATCTTTTGGAATGCCTTCGTTGTTTTCACTTGGACAATTTTTGATGCCTATTTCAAGGATCCCGCACAAGTGCCCTTTCACTCGACTGTAAGAGCTCGAATATTGAACATGGAAATGACTACAAATCCAAATATATCCTCCACCACCTGGAAGTTGCTGAACCATTTCTACATATTTCCAAAGGGGAGAGTTTGTGTTTGTTTTGAAACGAGCTTGGATTGAGCTTGAGGAGGTACTGGTTGCCATTGCAATACGGAATACCTAAGGCACAACATATTGAAATTTTGGTATTGATTCATTGAATTTGAAACTAAAAGACTTAATTAATTTCAAAAAATGAAAAAATTGAACATGTGTTATAGACATCTAGAGGAATGAAAAGTAAAACAAAACAAAAATTAAAAAACAAAACAAAAGAGTTGAAGTTCATTTGTTTAAAAAAATGTAAAAAAAATAATCAAAAAACTTCAAAAAACCTACCTCTTTTGAAGAAATCTTGCTCTACGATCTTCTTGGCAAGGAACAGGCACTTGCAAGTGCTTAGGAATAGCACAACAACCAACTTTGAACAATCTTTGATTAACCTTCAAGTCTATTCAAGCTTGTGCAAGCAAGAGAGAAAGTTAAGCAATGGAGGCAAAAAACCTTTTTTTTTCATTCACAAACTGGTAAATGAGTATCACTTTACCTATTTCATGTGTTAGAGGCAAATATTAGGGTTAGAGGGAAAAAAAGTCTTTAAAAGTCAACAAAAAGTCAAAAAATTAATTAAAAATTGCAAAAATGCATTGGAAAAGTCGGCCTGGGTGCAAATTCTACCTAAGTTTGAAAAAACCAAACCCTGGTCGGACCCATAGTTAGGGTTCTGAACCCTAGCCGAACCCATAGTGGACATTTCAAACCCAAGGCATTTTAAACCGAACCAAACCACGTTTTTCGAATCGGACTAGACCGAAGACACGGGCTTCATCTTTGGGCCGGGCAGTAACATAGTTAAATTATAATCTGGAGACTAATCGATGGTTTCAAAGCATTTAATTCTAAAAGAAATAAATCTCCGATAATGTTGGTGTATGTTTTATCATCCACCGAACACACATAATAAAATGTCCAAAGACACTCTATCCTCTCTTGAAAAATCACCACGTATGCTAAGATTGCGAGAAGATCATATGGCGATTCCAAGGTTTCTTTTGTCAGGTCTTGACGTGTGGATAAGTTCAATGGGTGTTGTGATTTGCTGGTAATACACAAAGGGACTTACGTTAAAGAATTCTTCACAAGTTTGGGACTTAGACGGATTTGTCATTAAAGGCTTCTTCAATTGGGACTTTCAATTTGGATCTCAAAAAAGGGTGTAAAAATATAAGGGTTTAGAGGATCTATTCTACGCCTAAGAATTTAAGAGACAGTAAAGATTCGGTGAAAGGAATAAGCATGCTTTGTTTCGCCTCCTTGGGACAACTACGCAAAGTGGGTGCAATCTTCAAAGGGTGTGATTATAATTTTCAAGCCTCGAATGAGACCGAAGTTAGGCATCCACAATCACAAGCTCAGGCTAACTTTACGCATCGAATGCAAATCATCCATCCGAAGAAAGTATGAGCAATATTTCACCATTTAATCTATATGATCAATCTCGCATTCACTTAACCAATATTCAAAGCAAATTCTACTTTAGTTGTAATCTAACTCTATCTAACTCTAATCTATGGTAGAAGAAGTTATGCAACCTTGCTCACTACTTGACAATAAAAGTGGTTCAAAGCAAATCATGCATAAGAGCTTTTATTATCGGAAATAGTCTTAATGGAACAATTTCATACATTGTCTTCACACAAATGAAAGTGAGAGATCACCAGTTTAAATAGAGTTTTCAAAATCAAATGAAAGGGCAAGATTAAAACATCAACGGCCAAGATTAATACAACCCAACCCTAATTAGGGTTGCCCAAAATAACATTAGTTAACATCCAGCAAACAAGCAGTAACAAGCAGTGAAGTGGCAGTTGAAGCTATCTTCAAGGGAAGGCGTCCCTATCTTCTTGGGCAGCATTGTGCTCGATGAATCTGGACGCGACTGTGACAACTTCCTCCTCGTGACTGGCGGCAGCATGCTTATCTTGAATTCAAGCCCGTCCAAATCCTCAACACATTTGGCGAAGGTGCTCTCCCAATCTGTCTCCTATCTCACAAAATCATCCCGGATGGACAAGAGATTTGCCACTTTTGCGAAATCCCGTCTCAGAATTGGTCCAGTAGCAGAGAAGAAAACTTCCTGAACCTTATGCTTCAACCTCTCTAGTTGCATGTCGTTTTCCCGGACAATCTCTCGGTCAAACACATCTGCAGCTATCATATAAATCTTCTCCTGGATTTCTTTAACTTGCTCCTCAACTCTGAGCCCATCTGCCTTTGCCTTCTCCAGGATCTTTCTCCGTATTGTCACTGCCCAAAACCAATGGTGAAAATCATAAGTTGCTCCTGCAACAATCACCTTTCCTTTGACCAATTCTTCCCTTGGAATACCCTTTAGTACTTTGAGGCATGGAATGAGCCTCTCTTGGATGTCCGGAAGGTTGTCCCAAGTTTCTGCCATGTCAACCAATCTGGAAAGAAAAGAAGAAGTTTGTCTGTAGGCAAGTGCCAATTTCTCCATAAACGAGGCTGCTTCCGTGCCCTCGCTTACCATCCATTCCTGGGCCTCCTTGGCCGTGACCATCCCTTGCTCCACATCCTTGGCCATCTCCTGCGAGGAATTGAGAAGAGGAGCTACTGCATCACCCTGATTGAGTGGCTGGGTTAAATGCCGTATATACTCCTTCAGGCGTTCGACTTCCCTTTTGTATTCCTTCTTTTTCGCCACTTCTTTTTCCAATCTTGCCTTGACAGTTGAGACGGAATTATCTAGTTCTTCCACTTCCTGGCCTTTTGTTGTTGGGCCAAGGTCTATAGTGGTTATGGCGTAGTCTTGGGGAGTGATCTCATCTTGTGCTTTATCCACTGTTGGTACTGCGATATGTATGGAACGGCTGCCGGCTTCGTCCCTTTGAATGGTAGAAAATTTCTTGGCAGGTTTCTTAGTAGCAACCTGTTCCAACCTTGCCAAGAAATCCGTAGTATCATCTTCTTCTTGAACCTCGACTGGTGCCTGAATCTTCATCCTCTCCATCAGCCAATCCGGAATGGTAGGCTGCTTGATACCATCTTCCTCCTGAACGTTCCCTTCATTTGGAATATTCAAGACTCCTCTGAGGGCAAAAATCATTCCCTCTTCGAAGTCATCGTTTTGGACTTCCATTTCATTATCCGAACCCAGTATTTCTGTGCCTGTAGGAGATGAGGGCTCATCATTATCCAACTAGATCGACTCATTGTTCTCTTCTTGAACTGCAGAAGGTCTTATCATTTCAACCAAGGATTCGTCTGCGGTAGCCACCAACTCATCAATGTTCCTAGACGTCGCAGAACGGGATGGTTCTATCCTCTGTCGTTTTGGAGCAGGTTCTATGCTTGCAGCTACTTTTTTCCTCTTCTTGCCAATCTCAACTAAATCATCATGATGGGATGCGCCAGCATTGGAGGAGTATGACTCCGTCTCGCTCAGTAAATCATACGTGAGCGTTATTCTTTTCTGCCTCAACTCCTGGACCTGATGGTCGACCCACCACTGAGAGTACTTAATCACTGGTCTTATCAATGTCGCCAAATCTGAGTGCTCAGGCTCTGACCACTTCATGGAAGGAAGAGGTCGGCTCTCCTCGAAGTACGACTGGACATAATTTCCATCGTCCTGCAACTGATCGGGCACCTGGCAAAGTTCGGTTGCCCTCATAAAGTCCACTGGCACTCTAGACCATAATCTTCTCCTGACTTCATACTCATCAGTAGCGTTCGCCCATAAATCCTCCAATTCCACTCTGTGTTTGTATCTTCTCCCATCCATGGTCCGAATATGATGATGCGGGTCAAAATTGGCCCTAGACTTATAGGCCGTGAACGGGTACCACTGGATTTCAAGTTTGGTGCTCTCGGCTGCTTGTGCTGACGGACAAGATTCTAACATATTCCCAATAAAGAATGGGAATGTAACATCCGCCTTCTTACTTGGCCTCTGGATGTTCTGGTATTCTTCCAGCTGCCTTAGGACTTTAAGCAAGATCATCCGATTGGTTGGATAGATAGGCAACTTGTAAGGATTTCCAGTGAATCCCTGGATCCTGACATATGTAAATTTTGGAAACTGGATAAACCAGGATCCATACCTACTGATTAAACTCTTTGCTTCATGACTCAGCCTCTGATGCGTTCCTACTTGAAGTGTTCTTGTGATATACATTAGGAAAACATCGTGCACCCGCCTAAAATGAGATTTCTCCCTTAGCTGAAGTTGCGGGTAGCAATCATAAGGCTTGAGTTCATTTTCTCCATTGCCAACTTTGCCTTTGCAAATCAGTCCTGAGTATTTATATGTTCTGGCCAATAAATAGACAATGTATGCGCTCATGTGAAAAGACTTGGTCTTTTCCAAATTAGTTAGCTGCTCGTGAAGATTGTCGCTTATCATTCGAGACCAATTGAACATCTTCACGCCGGAAGTGACTTCGTCTTTAAAATAATACATCCATGTCTCAAAGTACACGCCTTGTGGATTGCCGACTATTCTGTTCAGCATCAAAATGATGTCCCCATAATCTTCTTTAAAATCTGTCTGCTGTGGCTTCTTAGGCATTTTCTTCGTGGATGGTCTAGGCTTCTCCAGCCATGCCTTATTAACATTTGTAGCGCATAATTCAGAGTGGCTGTCATACAATCCCTTGGCTTCCTCAGTTTTGTAGATGGTACGGAAATGTGCTAGGATGCTGAATGTCTCCTGTATTGCTACTTCACCTAGGTGAGCCAGGACCCTTCCGTCAGGTGCAACAATTTGTCTTTTCTGAGCATTGTAATGGATGGCACATTCCACCATCAACTCGGCACAGTCCACTACAGGCGGGAATTCGGCTGCTTGGAAAATTCCATTTCTCACCATCCGCCTGGCAATCGGTGTCGGTAGTCCAGCATGTCCATATACTCTCTTCTTGAATTCCACGAAGTCTACATGTCCCAGATCAATGTCTGCAACATTTTTCCATTTTGAATTTATTTTTGACTCTCGTTGTACCCCCTTACTGACGAACATCATTGGCACCTTCTTCGATGATTCTCCTGCCGTGGTCATTAACTTGTAGTAAAAATACTAACATTAATACGAAGACTATAAAATATAATTCATTCTCGTGCTTTGTGTTCGAATATTTTACTTTCAGCTCATTAAAATATTAAATTTCTGCGAAAAAGCAAGCTGAAAGTAAATGAATTTGATTGAAATTTAGCTAGAACTTAGCCAGAATGAAAAAGACAGAAGGAGAAATGATGAATTTATCCAATTGAACTCCAAACCTCAGGAAAAAACTTCTGGCTGCAAATCAGATTCAAACTTCGAGAATTTAATCAAAAATCAAGCAACAAAGTGCGCCAGTTTTGCTGAGAAGTTCGACTTTCAACAAATAAATCCTTCACTTCTTCGAAAAAATTACTTCTTCAGTATAAACTTATTCCTTCCTCTAAGAAAATCGATCTTGCCTGCTGAAGAATTGATCGTGTCTCAACTTTCTTACAATTTCAAGAGATTAACTTCTTTTCAGTTGTGTCTGTGAAAAATGAGTTGTTGAAACTCATTATAATGTTGAAGAATTCGATTTGTTTTAGCAACTGCCTCTTTCTCTCTCGATTTCGATTTGTTTTCTCTTCTTCAAACATGCAAGTTTCCATTTTTTTCGAAAAGACTCCATGGTGAGCTTATCCAGGAAAATCTCTTTGATTTTCCAAAATTCGATTTTTGCTAGATGTTTATCTTTAATTTTCGAAATTTTGAAAAAAACATTATATGTCCAATTAAATTCGATTTTTCCAAGTTTTAATTCATGGCGAATTTAATTTTGCCCATGGATTTTATCTTTGTTCGGCGCAATTTATTTTCTTCCGATACATCTTTGGTGAATTTTTATTTTGTCCAAGGCGTTTTATATTTCTAATTATTGGAAATAAATTATTAAAATGTTAAAATATTTAATTTATTTCCAACCCGTTCGTTTTTGGACCCATGGCTATTTTAATTTTTCTCTTTTTTTCTTTGGCTAAATGTTTATTTTCCAAATTTATTTCAATTTTCGTCTAGCCAAGTTGAAATTTTAGCCATCTCGTCAATAAATGTTATGCCATATCCTCATTTTCTTCTGCCATGGCAGACTTCAAATTGTGCCGAGCACATTTTCTCATGCCGAAATCAAATTTTCTCTTGCTTGGACAAATTTCTCTAGGCAAAGTATGTGTTTGGACATTTGTTTTAGGCAAAATTCCATAATACTTAGACAAATTTTCATCCCTTTTAGCCAGGGGCAGACTTTCTTGCCTCTTTGCCATGTACATTTTCCTCTGTGCACTTAGCCAACTTCATCAGTTTTGTCCTAGGCATCCATACTTAGGAAAATTTTCAATCTTTTCTCCCCTTCTTATGCTAGGTGGACTTCATCAAATTCTTTCCATGGCCTAGGCGAACTTCATCAAGTTCTTTCCATCTTCCATCAAGGCATGGCAGACTTTCTATCCTCCTTGACATTTGCCTTTCACACTCATACTTAGCCAAAATTCGCATTTTCCTCTTCTAAAGCATTAAAATACTTAGCCAAATTTTGCATTTTCCCTCTTCTTAGGCCTCCATACTTAGACAAATTTCGGATTTTCCTTCCAAGGCATCAAATACTTAGCCAAAATTTTCAATTTTCCCCCTTCTTTGCCTAGGCGGACTTTACAAATGTCTTGCCAAGGCTTGGGCGGACTTTGGAGGTGTCTTGCCATTCATCACCTAAGGCTTGGCGGACTTTGGAAGTGTCTTGCCAAGTCAAGCCGGTTTCTTGTGCCTTAGCCGAACCTATCAAGGCAAGGGCAGACTTTAGCGGTCTTGGACGCCCTCATTTCTCTCTACTTAATGGCGAAGACTTTTTCCCACTCATACTTCCCTTTCTAGGGTGGACTTCAAGAGTCTTTGCATCTTTCCTTTATGGCGGAAGTAGGACTTCAACACCTTTATACCATGTCCCTCAAATTAAGGAGACCTGACATGTTAATGGCTTGACATTCTCCTCTTGATTAGTAGAGCCCTTCATCTTCACCTTCCCTTTATAGGGCACGACTTTGTTAATGAACGGTTCTTCCCTTGACAAAGAGACAAAATTCTCGGACTTAAGGCAAAAGATTTATCATCAAATTTTACAAAGTACCTGCAGGTTGATTTTTTGATGATTTTGCATGCTTTTTGAGCTGGTTTTCCATGCTTTTCTTGATTTTTTTTGGTTGATTTTTTTAATTTTCCTTTGATTTTTCAATGATTTTTTTATTTTTGGTTGATTTTTTTGGTTCTAAAAAGATGCTTAGCGTTGACGTTGACGAGTTGACTTTCTAAAATAGAAAGCAAAATCCCTAAAAATAAGAACCTGTTTAGTCCAAAAATGCAAAATGAAAAACAAAAAGCAAAAGATTCCTAAAAGTAGGAAGTGTCATAATTGGCCCAAAATACAGGCTATCCTCGTCTCGGGACAACCGAGCATACGTGGCGTTTAGGCGGTTAGGCATGGATTATTGACTTGACTCGGATTATTGACTTGGCTCGGATGATTCTCAAAAAGACTGACTTGAAACTCTGAAAGAAGTGACCTCATGAAACCGTTGCGCGGAGGCAAACCCTAAAAACTAGCAAACTACTGGGGGTCCCCATTTGCAATGGGGCGATGTGTGAAAAGGTCACAACAGGATGTTAATTAAATTCTTTTATTTTAAAGTTATTATTATTACTTGTGGATATTAGAGTGTTCAATATGATAGTTTTCATTTTCTCATTTTGGACATAATGTTTTCTTTTACAAGGAATTCATTTACAATGTCCTTACAAAGAATTTTAATAATATCATTCGTTTAACAATTCATGTGTTTATTATATATATATATATATATATTCTCATACACTTTTGTCTTTTTGTTTTTTTTTTTAATATAAAAAACATTAAGTGAACAAAGGTAAAACAAATGAACTAATAATTAATTTACCTCTTTAATCATTGTCACTTCTTTCCTTGTCTTTAAAGCAAATGCAAGACATTCACGTAAAATGTTTTCCTACCATGTACGAATTAATGCAAATCTTATGATTTTTCAATGGTGTGTGCAATCTAGATTCCAATATGCTTGCCGATGTCATCTGGCTAAGTACTCCTACCTCAATCATGTTCTCGTTCTTCAACCTGTTCCTGCACTCACACACACTAGCACTTGCAAATTTCATCTATAATATTAGTCGATATTCAAGCGAAATGATTTCATTACTTCATCATAACATTCATCCTTCATGTTTGATCATAAAGTTTACACATATAAGCATTGTTAATTGACATTGAAATCTTAAATTTATCATAAGTCACAAACTGATAAATCCATTTTCCAATTATTTTGAATAACTTAACATTATTAAATGCAAGCAAAATTTAGGTGTGACAAATCGTGTAGCCAGAGAAAGGAATTTTGGAGAAGTTCTTCAATGAAAATTGCAGTCAGTTGTTGAGTAAAATTGTGCCACTTTGAAGAAGAAAGTCATAGTTTGTTGAGTAAAATTGCACCTGTTTTTAGAAGAAAACCGCTGGCAGTTTTAGATGAAAATTACGACATATTTTTGCAAGGAAATTTGTTTTTCTTGGTGCAAAATTGTGGCTTGGTTTAGATGTAGAAACACAATTGTTTGTGTAGAAAATAATGGGCAGATTTCCTTAGAAATCATGCCAACTTTTGTAAAAATCGTGCAAGAAGGTTTTAAAAAACAAATTGTGTGGTATTTTTGTCAAAAATTGCAATGAATTTTTAGAGTTAAAATGTGGGTTATGGATTTATTTGATTTGTGTTAGGTTTTTGAAAATCCAGCAACAAATTTTTGTGGTTGGAGCCATTTTTTAGCAGGTCATGGCTAGGGCAGTGACATGTAGCAATTTTTCTTTGGAGATGGCTAGGGTAGTTGCAACTAAGTTTGTAGGAGCTAGAGTTTGTTGCAGGTGGGTTTGAAGCCTAGCATGGGTTTTTGAAATATGATGGCTGTGGTAGGGAACTAGGGTTTGTAAAAACCAGCTAGGGTTTTTAGGCCATTTTTTGAAGGACTAAAAAATATTAAAGTAATATTGTAATATTTAATGGTCATCTTAGTTGTTTAGTTTACTTTCAGTTAGTTTTTTGTAACTTTCTGTTTATTGCTTTAGTTCACAATTGTTTCTTTTTAGAAACATCGTTCTTATAATTTATTATTAAAGGAGTATTCCTCTCCTTGTTTAATACGATAATTAATTACCATTTCATGCTATCAGAGCAGAGGTTATTTTTTGGCCAATTTTTTGTGCAATAAAATTCGTGGCTTTTACTTGAAATTTTGAAATTTTTTTTGTAAGTTTTTTGACCGTTTTTTTTTAAGTCGTGGAGTTTTTACTTGCTAAAAATCGCGACTTCTTTTTTTAAGGAAATTTTGTGTTTTTTGCGTAGCAAATTCAATGGTTTTTTTTTGTCTACAAAATTACAGAAGATTTTTTTTCTTAGAAATTGTGGTTTTTTAAAGCAAACATTCGCAACTTGGGTGTCTTTTTTTAGTATGCGATTTTTGAAAATTGCGTAGTTCCTTTTCATGGTAATCTTTTTTCCGGCTTTTGGATGAGATTTTTGACACGGGTTTATGAGAAACGACTGAGTTTTGGTGGGTGATGGGTTGTAGGTTTCTTGTGCAAGACAAATCATGATTGATTTTTCTAAAAATCGCACGACCCAGGGCAATTTCTCCTCTCGATTTTAAAAAATCATGCCTGTTCTATACCACGGGTCTCCAAACCGTGATTTGTGAAGAGTTTTTTTTCTTCATTCTTTTCTTGTTTTTTTGCTGCAAACAAAAATCATACTTGAATTTTCTTTGATGGATTTTTTAAAAAAATCATGCCCTTGTTCCAGTGCGTAGGGTTTCAGACTTGGGTATTTTAGCTTTTGTAGGTTTTTTTCTCGATTTTGGATAAAATCGTGGGTTTGCCTCCAGATTCATGACAATGTTTCTTCCCTAGTTCCTTGGCATATTTTAAAGGGGATCTTCTTCTTGGATTTCTGGCTCCGTTTATATACACTTACTATTTTTAGTAAGTCAGTGGGATGTTGGGGACCAACCTTACTATTTATAGTAAGGCATCCAGATGAGTAGTGGGTTAGCCTATGGTGTTGGCAGAATTAATTAGCGATGAATATTTATGGAGTTATGGTATATTAATTATTATTAAAGTACTACTTTAATAATAATTAAATTATAAAAATGTGATTATCATTAATGACTTATTGACTTTATAATATTAAAGTTATTTAATAACATAAATTCAAGTTATTAATGTCTTTGAGATGGGCACCCACTTATTGAATTAAATCATGGCAACAAAAACAAATATCATTTAATATATTAAATGGATTAAAGTGCTTTGGAAATTGTGCCTTTTTGAGGAGAAGTATAGAAAGCATTCAAAAAGCAAATTGATCATTCATGGATTGATATTAGTGAAAAACTTAAGAGTTTTTGTGTAGAGGAGAAACTAGGGTTTCTTGTTGCTGCAAATCAATCTTGGAGAATGTAGCTCTCTCAGGTTAAGCATTCTACAGGTGTGAAATACCACCCAAGGTTTGCTCTTCAGGTGACTGCATTCAAGAGTCGCATTTGTGCTTCATCAATTTACAAGAGAGATTAAAAATAAGGGTTTACAGAGTTTCAAGATTAGAAGTTGTTATTCGGGTATGATCAATCTTATTGTAAATGCAAAGCAATAATTAATTAGAGTTGATCATTTGATATTTTGGCATTCAACATTTGTCTATTTGCATTTGCTTTGCGATTTTATGCATTTCCTACTAAATACTTTCAAAAAATTACAAAACCCAAAACAAACAGATATAGAGAAATTAGTTAGCAAATATCTCAGATCAGGGTGGGACTAAGTCACCGTATTCGGCGTATATGAAGCTTGAAATTCGAATTTAGGCGAATTTCATAATTTTTCATTAAATTCATTGATATTCTCCTAATTCGCCTGTACGGAAATTGTGGAGATTTTTTCCATTAACATATGCTTTCAGAAAAATGTGTTTATGTTTTTTGAAAAGCGATTTAGGTTTTTCGACTTTTTTTCTATAAAACACGGGTTTATATAGAGTCTAAAGCACAAATAAATCGTTGGCGAACAAAGGCGTTTGATTGAAAGGCGATTGAAAGCATTTCTGAGCTAAAGCGAAGGCGTTTGTGAGAGGCATTTTGGTGCTGCGATTTGTTGGTTTCTGCCCTCTTTGACACTCCTCTGCGCACGACACTTCTTGCACTCGACTCCTGGGTTCTCTGCAAAAAACAACTCTTTGCTTCCATTTCCTCACGCCGTCACTGTTTCCATTTAGGCTTTCGTCTGCGTTTTCTTTTACGCCTCTGTTTGTTTAGCATTTGTGTTTATAATAATTTTATTTAGCGGTTTTGTTTGTTTAATTATAACATTTTTAGGGTTTTTAATATATATTTTATTATTTTTATATTTACATTAAATAATATAGTTTTATAATATAAATAATAAAATACATATAATATAATAAAATCTTATATTTTATTATATTCTATGTATTTTATTATTTATATTATAAATTTATATGTATTTTATCATTTCTGTTATAAATCTGTATTATTTAATGTAAATATATTTATATTTTCATATAAATATATTTACATTAAATAATACAAATTTATAATGTATTATTTAATGGAAAAGTTGCTAGGAGACGTAGGGTACTAGTATTGGTACAAGGACAGGGACACCAATCAAATTAGGGTACGTGAGTTAAATGAATAAGGAGACAACTATTTTATATGTAAATGATTCACTAGAAATTTTGGGTACAGGGATTGGTACGTTGTCTATGTTCCCATAATGGAGTTTACCATCAACTATAGGAAATATATGTATATTTAGAAAATATTAATAATATTATAATAAAATATAAGGTTTATTATATTATTTGTATTTTATAAATTTATAGAAAATATAAATATATTTACATTAAATAATATAAATTTATAATATAAATAATAAAATATATATAATATAAAATTATTTAACGTAAATATATTTATATTTAGAATTACAAATTATATGTTTATTAATTATTTAGATGTATTTTAAATTTTTAACATTATATATGTTTATTAATATATTTATAGTAAAGATGTATTTTAAATTTTTTATAATAGATGTTAGTAAAATTTTATGCGATTATTTTATTTATGTTAAAATAAAATTTAGTATTTTTTATTTTGTTTTTTAGATTTAAAATAAGAAATATGTATATTTTTTTCTCAATGTTGTTTGAAATAAAATATTGTGGATGTTTTAACTTTTAAATATTAAATATATTATTTTGTCATTCAAACATACAGATTATGGCTCCCCAGAAATCAACTGCAGAGGCACGAAAATATATCACTTGCAATGGTACTGGACTCAAATGCACCAAGTGTGAGAAACCTTTTTTTGGCGGTTTGACAAAGGCAATGGACCATTTACTTGGTATTACAAATGGTGCAGGAGGAGGTGTTACAGCATGTCCTAAAGTTACCCCAGAAATGAGAGCTGCTTTAGAGAAAGAACAGTCCTCTTCAATTGTAGGAGAGATGAAGAAAGCACAAACAAAACAGAGAATTGAAGAGGATATGTCTCAATCTAGATTCATAGCATCTATTATGTCTTCCTCTTCTAGTTTATCCAAACCGGGTAGGGTATCAAAAGAGAGTGGAACATTGAAAAGCTTTTGGAAATCAGTAGAGAAACAGGAGGTGGATGATGCAGTAGCTGATTTGTTTTACACAAATGCTATTCCATTCAATGTTGCGAGAAATCCACATTTTCGTAATGCAGTTCACAAAATTACAGAGTTTGGCAAAGGGCACATCCCCCAGGTTTAGAGGCTATCAGGAAAACTCTTTTGCAGAGGTCAAAAGATAGAGTGACTGAGAAATTAGTTACTGTCAAAGCCTCTTGGAGGAAAACAGGTTGCACTATATTGAGTGATGAATGGTTAGATATATGTCAAAGGCCATTGATTAATATTTTGGTGGCTTGTCCTGAGGGTGTTGTGTTCTTGAAAGTGATTGACACCATGAACCACAAGAAAACTTCGAGTACATTTTTCAAATATTAGAGGAAGCCATTCTTGAAGTAGGGGTGGAAAATGTGGTTCAAGTGGTAACTGATAGTGTAGCAAATTGTGTGGGAGTTGGGAAGCTAATTGCAGAGAAGTACCCACAAACATATTGGAGCCCATGTGCAGCCCATTGTCTCGATTTGTTGCTTCATGAGTTGGCTAAATTCCCATGGGTACATGAAGCTATTCACAGAGGGAGAGCAATTGCAAATTTCATACGGAATCATTGTCTCACATTGAGTCTTTATAGGTAGCATGCATCCAGGGAGTTGTTGAGGCCTTGTGAAACAAGATTTGCTTCATTTTATATCACTTTGAAAAGAATGGCTGAAGAAAAAGCAGCTTTGAGGTCTGTTATTTGTTCCAATGAGTGGGAACACTCAGTGCTTTCTAAAGATCCTAAGGGGAAGAACATAGAGCATATCATTTTGAACAACAATTTCTGGGAAAGTGCAACAAAGGTTTTGCTTATATGTGAACCAATTGTTGGTGTGCTTTGTATGGTTGATGGTGACACTCCTTGGCTTGGCATGCTTTATGAAAGCATGGACCATTGTAAGGAAGCTATTCAAAAAACACAAAATAATGCAAAAGCAAAATATATGGAGATATGGGAGATAGTTGATTGTAGATGGAAAATGATGCACACACCTTTACATGCAGCAGCTTGCTTTTTGGAGCCTAAGTTATCTTCTATTGATAGAGAAGGTGACATTGAAATTATGGCAGGGCTTTTAGAAGCCGTTGAAAAGTATGAATCAAATCAAACAATTTCAGCACTAATTTGAAAACAATTTTGGGAATACAAGAGAGAAGGGTTGTTTGGAATGTCAGTAGCTAAATATGACATGGCACATGTACCTAGGTATACATGGTGGATGACCTATGGAGCACAAACTCTTAAGCTACAAAGGTTTGCTATTCAAGTTTTGAGTTAGGGAGCAAGTTCATCAACTTGTGAGAGGAACTAGAGTTGCTTTGACCACATCCATTCCAAAAAGAGGAATAAATTGTTGTCTGGAAAGTTGGGAGATCTTGTCTATGTTTGCAGCAATTTAAAATTGCTCATGAACAAATCAGCAAAGGACTCTTCCTCACAACAAATTCTTGAAGACATATTAGTGCCAGTTGCAGATGAGCTGGACTTTGCAGATGATGAATTGAGTAGTAATACAGATGATGATGATTTAACATCTTAGCCAAGTGCTCTTGATGACTTGGAGTTTTTTTGAAGTTCTAAAGTGTTTACTGTTATTGTACCTTTTTGACAAAAGAACATCTTCAAAATCGTGATTTCACATGTTTCTTATGGTTTATATTTTATAAATGTGTCATCTTTTTGTAATGATTCAAATCTATTTATCAATGTTAAACTATTTAGACAATTGTATGGATATATTACTTATATTTATAAAATAATAAAAAATTGCATAAGGCGAATTTAATCCGAATTTTATACTTTTCAAAATTTTCCCTTGTTGAATTTCATCCGAATTTCAATGTTGTCGAACTCGAATTTGAATTCAAACCCGATGACTTGGGGGTGGGATATTTCATATTATATTACTATATTACTATATTGTTTATTAAACTGTATATTAATAATTATATAATAAAATTATAAATTAATAAATATAAAATTTAAAACTTAAATGAAAAACTTGTATATGCTGTACAACAACATTATTAAATATTAATATATTTGATTTTAATTTATAGTGTATATATTAATGATTTTTAATGCTCTTTGTATGAATGTACCCAGCCCCAGAAAAAAATTATGCTGTACCGGCATACTGTACCCACATACCTGTATTTGAACCTGATTCTGATTTGGCAATTTAGTGATTTTAAAAAAAAAAAATGGTGCTGCCAATAAATACTTTAGAGCACATGGGACTCAACTCAAGCACATTGTACCATACACTCAAAGAGAGACATTCTTCTAATTTTGTTTTCATCTCTGCTGTTATCACCAATTATACTATAATGTATTAGAATCCCAAAGGAAACCTATAATGTGAGATTTAAGCTTAAAAAATATTTTGAATATGTTTAATATATCTCCTTGTGAGGTGACCTTTGGCTTAGATGCCACAAACAAGGGGTATCTCTTCCATCAAATTCACCGATGAATTGCTCCTGGCCTTATCCATTAGGGTATGCCACACTCAAAATTGGATGTAGTATTATCTGATTCAATGTTCAACATTTTTACATTTTTCACACTTGTAACATGTCTCCAGTGGATTTGAACACAGGCCTCCATTATGAAAGTCCTGCCATGTGAGCTCATCCCATTTGACTATGCTTGGAATATATTATTCAATATAATAGATTAACATTTAGTAGTTGATGTTACGACTAAAAGGAGTACATTTGATGTCTTTTCCAAAATCTTTATGTTTTACTTATCATGTTTTTCCTTATCAACCTGTAATCTTTCTGTGTCTTATTTGTCTGCCTTTTGATGCAGAGGTAAAGGATCCTTTCAAAAAAAAATGGAAGTTCTCCGCAGATTGAGACGATTACTTTCACAGACTTCAATGCCTCCTGTAGAAATAGCTGTTCAAGCTGGGGTTATACCTGTTCTTGTTCAGTGCCTTTCATTTGGATCTGCAAATGAGCAGGTCAGCGTTTTATGATGATGGACCTGAATATTTACATTTCCCCCTTTTACCTGATTAACAGGCAATCAGATTCTCAGGACTCCAAAGAATGTATGGGACTTCATTCATAAAAAGATAAACACATAGGTTTTAACATTCTATATTAATAATTTGGTGTGCAACAGCTACTCGAAGCAGCTTGGTGCCTCACAAATATAGCCACAGGTGATGTGGAACAGACAAGAGCACTTTTACCTGCTTTACCACTGCTGATTGCACACCTTGGAGGTGAGTTAGAAGAGTTCACATTGCTAAATCCTTATGTCATATTTTCACAGCAACCTTATATTATTATAATATTCTTTTGCTCTAATGACTTTTATCCAATCACTAAATGTAGGCATTGACGTTGACCCCTTTGCCTTGTTGCTTGCTGATTAGTATGCTTGCTGATTAGTATTTCTGATAAAGGAACTGTAGCTATGCCTTATAATGAAGTGTTATGTTATGATAAGTAGTTAAGGTTTCAAGAAGAAGGGATGAAGATTCAGAATGTGTAAACAGTGATTTTAAGTCCCTGGCAAGTGACTCAACACCATTGTGTAAAAGGCAACCATCAAGGCGACATAAAGTCAGAGAAGTTTGGAGAGCACCATGGTTGTGGAGGAAGAACCAAGTTGCTGATGTCATCATAAATAAAAAATCAGTTTCTGAAGTTGAGGTAGTTACACTATCTACTCAACTAGGACAAATTGAAGTGTCTACTAAAGGACTGTTTATAGGGTGAGATGCAACTTTAATTGCTGCAAAGGATAAAAAGCCAAGAGTTTATACCCAACAAAGAAAGAACACATTTGACCAAGCAGGTCTTCCACAAAAGAAGAGGACTGCACAAATCAGTCAGCATCCCCTTATAAAGAGAAAAATGAACCCAAAGTGCTCTATGTTTCCAAACAAGGAAGGTTTGGGCAAGAAGAATGAAAACCAAACAAAACTGCTTAAATTTGAGGATTACTGGAAATAAATGGCTTCACTGATAAAACTTGATTGGGGCATTTTCAAGACAGTTTATAGAATTATGCCATTATATCCTATTGTCAGCTTAAAGATAATAAAAATAAAACATGGGGATAAGTCAAAATAATGTTCGATAATTAATTTAAGAAGGGGCATAAAGATGCCCAAATATTGAACAACCTGACTGGCCTTCAGCATGGAAAATGAGGATTTGTTATGATATTAAAATCAAAGATTGCTAAATTTGGTACGTTTGTTAGATAACTTAATAGGGGAAGATCAATAGCATCAATATTTCTTATACAGATTATAATTATACCATCATCAAATTATCATGACACCTATAACATGATTTTGAATATTGTACAACAATGATAATTACAAAAGCAAAATTTATATGAGGATGGGTCTCAATTGCAAGACATCACCATTCTCCTCAGCAAGAAAAATGAGAATAAAACAAAACAAAAATAACCTGGCCTGTGGCGTATACATGTTTTATAGGACTATTTGAAATTTACAACATAGCAGAATGTTTGTTTAACTTAAATAAACCCTAGGCAGATAATTAGGGTAGGTTTCCAGAACAAACACCATCAAGTGGTGGATTTAGAAACCATAGAATTCCATTATTGAATAGCTAAAACAGCAGTGTTAGCAAAGGACCAGATCACCTATACAGTGGCAGGAAAAAATGGCCTGGCATACAATGTAGGAAGTATAATAAATGGGAGTATTTTCCAAAGTAATGTAACAAACAATCAAAATCAGATAGAAAGCTATGCACAAATTGTAGTTCTAGTGATCACGATGACAAAGACTGCCCCAATATGAAATCCACAAACATGGTGGAAATTCAGAGGAGGATACATATTTATAACTTGTGACAAGAGGAGCAAAGAGAAGGGTAGGCTATGTTGGTTTGCAATCTCCACGTAATGTTTTTGTGCTCATTTTGGTGACCACTCCCTTAGGTGTGTTCTAGGGTCCAGTTGCCACTTCATAAGTCATTTCCTAAACATTGGAGTGATTTCCTGCTAGAATTAAGCCTTATCTCATCTGTAAAACCTATCCTCGAAATTTCAAGTCAAAAATCCAAAACAACATCTATTGTCTGAAAATTATGGTGTCTTGGACACGTGTTGAAATCCTGAGTTTTTAATTGTAGATCTTAATCTAACCTTGAATCCATTCCAAAAGCCATCCAATGATAAATTAGCCTTGAGATGCAAATTCATTACCTTTCCTATACAAGCTCATGCTAAGTCATACTAATTTTTTGACATTCTGACTCATAGGTAATTTCTTCTGCAATATTCATACTATAACAAGTTTGGAGCTCATACATTGAAGATTTTCCAGACTTGAGCATTGAGCCATCATCCATCAAGTCTTATACTCTTACAGCTTGCACATTAAGTGTTTCCTTTCGTTTTTATTTGTGTTTGTTTACATATCATCCCTAATCTATCCCAAGTGTTTCGTAGGATCCCTATTCTTGCCTGATTTTGCATACACACCCTTAGATCCCTTCCCAATTAATCCATTGTCAATCATAACCCACCAATCCTTCCACATCACTCACACACCACATCACTCTAGCACCTTAGGGTATCACACACAACATGTTTTCTATATGGCTAAGTGGAGGTTGAAAGATACCATCTAGGGGACTGAGAGGCAGTTTCCCATATAGCCACCCCTTTCCTCTTGTCCCCCATTCAAAAGAACGAGATTCAGATTACCAAGGATTCAAAGCTCTTATGTGAGGGTTTGTTTTTCGTTTAGAGACAAGATGATGTGATTATTTAGCCCAAAAATTTGCAGAGTTCCAGCATTTATACGAACACTAGTGTTGAAGTATCATAGATTCAGAAGTGTCCTACATTAGAGCCTTTGTAAATCTCCCCTTTAGGAGCACTCCTACTAGGCATTCTGAAGAGGGCAGGAGTTCTATAGTTCAGCATAGGTGACCTGTTTGAGCATCCAGGAGGATTAGGAGTGCTTAAATCGGTTGCAGGTGTCCTATTTGGAATCCTGCAGAATGCAGGAGCACCCAGTTGTAGCACAGGTGTCTTGATTGAGTGTCCTAGACTCGAGTCTCACAGATGCACCCTCTGCAAACAAGGTGTCCTGTCTCAGTGTTTGTGCCCAATGCTAGTGCCCTGGAACACTTCTCAGTTTCCCAGTTTTGCAAGTTGCTTCATCAAACAGTCTTCTTTCAGCTTCTTGGGTGTGTAACTGTAATGTCCCCTTCTAGTTGACTTTGACATATCATCAGGATTAGCCTATTAATGGCTCTCGTAGGCTAATGAGGCATGGTGAGAGAGTCATCTGGCAGTCATTTGGTGATTACTTGGCTCAGTATTTGATTGGAGTAAGGTTTTCCATCATATATATCATTATTATTTCTATTTATGGAAACCTTATTTTATAATTTGATGTTGAGATGCAGTTTATTAATAATATTGTATTTTTATATTTTATAAAGTGCAAATAATTTAAAAATATATTGGAATCTTCTAGAAGTCAAAAAAATAATATTATTTTGTTGAGGCCGACCTCTAGAGGAAATGCATAAATAGACCTTGAGGTCTCACTCTTTGGCATCCAGATTTGATGTTGATGATTGATGATTTCTTCTTGAGCATTTGTGGAGACAAGTGGTCTGCAGATAATCAATTTATCTTTGGGAACGAGAACTCCCATTGATTGCATAACTGAGGGAGTGAAATATCTCTTGAAGGGTTGCAGATTGGAGGTGATATTTCAGTCACTTCATTGGGAAAAATTTGTGGCCAAGGGCCAATTTTGAAGACTAAGATTGTAGGGTCGATTTGCTTTGAAGGATTGTGTTCTTGCCATTGATTATTTGAAGGAGAATGCTGTTGCTAATTCATGAAATTCTGAAGCTTAATCTGAAGCAAATTGGGACGCCATTGGAAGGACATTTTTATTCACTATAGCTCATATTCACATCGATTCCTCTTGGAGGTTGGAGCGCTTCATTCCTAGGGCATTGCTGATCGTGTTAGAAGTTATTGGAGGCTTGGAATCTTTGTGGATTATTTTATTTCATCATTCCAATCAGAACAGGGGCGATTTCTTCAGAAAAATTATATTAGCTGCATATGGTCTCCATCTTCCAAAATATTGATTGCTTCTTCATTAGAGATACAATGCGACTTCAAGAACCAGGTTCCTTTGTTTAATTCATGCATATTACATGTCATTTAGTTGCATATTAGGAGGTACGGCTGTAGGTGAAGTTTGCATCAGATTTAAGTTCATGTATATGAGCCAAGAGTCTTGGCCTCTCATGTCATTGGCATTGTAAAGATTGCATTATCAATAATATATCTGAAGTTGGGAATTCTCTATTGAGTTATTGTCTATTTGAAAGTTTAAAAAGGATGTATGCCAACTGTTTGACATAATGACTATAGGCTGTAGCTGCACATTTAGGTCATGACACCTCATCTATTGCATTTGAAAATACAAAAAGAAATCTGCATTGCATCTAGGACCTTGTCTAAACATCATAGAAGTCTTTTGCAAGTAGTATATACATTGGATATCATTGTAAAAACATTTATGCACTCAGACCAGCAAGCTACAAGGTTGCACATGAATTGTTTGACAAAATTACAAGCAGCAAATTAGGGCAACTTGTGATCAGTTTGAGCAAGGCTCATTACAGTAACAACCTTCTAACATTCTAGGGGCAGTTCTTTCTCTTTTCCTTTCAATTTCTAGTTTACATTTATTAGTTCTGTACTAGTTTAATTCATTTCTAAATCTGACTTTATTTTTACATATCACAAGTTTATTTCAGATTGCTTTGAATTAGATCAGTACATAGAAAGATTAAATCCTAGGCTTGATAGTATAACATCCAAAACCCTAATCAAACAATCTAGAGTTCCCTTTTTGAATCTTTCAGAAATTAACTGCCTTTTTACATAGGGAGGATGAGGGAAGCTACACCAACACCACAACTTGGTACATAAAACCAAGTCAATATTTGGGAGATCTAAGACAAATCAAAAGACAAACTGATAAATTGACAAACACAAAAGAATATAAGAGTAAATCCTTTTAGCTCATATCTCTAGTTAATGGTACAAATGTCACAATACCAGATAAGTTATTGGTGGACTGCTTACCATTACTGGCACATGCTCAGGCCTTGGCACAAGTGAAGGCAGATGTTCTAGTGGTACAAAGAAAAGATGAGTAAAAGGACATTCTTATGTTAGGAAATGATGAAATTTTCTATGTCACTATTGAAGTAGGGAGCATAGTCTTTCCAAATCCTCTAATAGATGGTGTATCCAAAGTATACATTATTCTTAAGAAAGTATGGAAGAAAATATTCAAATTACTTTGATTTAAACATATTTGTAATCGAAACGGAAAGCCAAGTATAGATAAATCCAATTGGCATCTAATTAGATCAAGAAATTACAATTTAGGGAAGCAGTTAAGTATTACATTTTGTGATAATGAAAATGGAAAGTGTGTTAGAACACAATGATACCATTGAAGGGAGAGTATGGCTGGAGCAAGTGAAAGTTGCCCATGATAGGGAGCATATAACCATTGTTCTAAATACTGAAGCTTTTACTAAATGGTGGACACAATCTAAGATGACATGGTCTTGCTGTAATGTCCTTTGCTAGAACATTCCTGATTTTTGCCTTGAAACAATAATTCCAACTTAAAAGGAAAATTGCATTATATTTATAAATAAAACTTTATCTAAAATAATCAAATTGTACTATAATATTTAGATTTGTAACTTATGCCTGAAAATATAACTTATCTTGATTTTCTACAATCGTTCTCCTTCAAACCGTGATGATAATGGCTTTGTCAAATAGTATGAATTTATTTTAATAGTCAGATTAATAATTCATAACATAACTCTTAAAATAAATCATATCTTGAAATTCTTTGGAAATGCTTTCAAATCTGCTGAATTAGAGGTTTTCATCCCTAACTCAGCAGTGGCAATATGTAATGTCCCTATTTTAGGGTTCTCTTGCTTTGCAATTGGTGATGGTTTTCTAGGTTTGTATCTACTTGATCAAAAGGTGATTTGATGTTACCAGGGAGCTCAGATGGTCTAGAAGAGTTAATTGATGTTTTGAGATGTTATTTTTGGCTTTTAGTATGGGCTCTAAGATTCTTGGAGGGAGTTTCTATTTATAGAAAGTCGCCTTATCGATTCCATGTGTCATCATTCTTCATCAGGATCACTCCTGTGCAATCAATTTCCGATTTTGACGCATTCTAGCAATTCTGCAAAAATGAGCTTATTAGTGGTTATATTTTAATAAAATTACCAAGGTTGCCAAATATTAATTAAGATATTTAAAATGGGCCTTAGTATTATAGCTCATCGGAACTGGATGGGATGCTTTAAATCTTGGATGCATTAAATAGGGACTTTGCATGTAAAAATACCACTATTTTAATGAAAAGGTAATTTTTAGAGTAAAAAGGGGTGTTTAAATTAAAAAAGTGCATTTTAAAAAAAAAAAGCTTTAGGAGAGTTTGGGAAAAAAGTATAAAAGGAGGTTTTGGAGCTCATTTGATTATTCTTGGATATTATTCTCACTTTCATTTTGGAGAGATTTTCGAAAGCTTCTTTGGTCTATGGGTGTGGAAACCCTAGGGCACCATTTTCGGTAGTGAACCTAATCTACCCTAGCTAGATTGTGGAGGAAGTCACTGAGGCTTTCTTCAGGGACGTTTTTGTAATTTGGTGGGTGTCTTTCAGAGACCAAATTGGAGAGAATCAATTGTGAATAGTATTGGTTTTGTGCAAGGGTTTCTTGAACTGGGCGAATGTCTCTTCCTGGTCACATGGCATCATTCCTTGTTGAGGTTTCTTATTCTGTGTTGGGTGCCATTAATGAGGTTTACAAAATTCAAAAAAAGAAAAGAAAAAATTAAATATTACAAAAGTTGTGAAATGGGGAGAATTAGAAAAAATTAAAAAATTAGAAAAAAAGGAGATAGAAGGAGAAAAAATAATAAGTGAGGAGAAAAGAAATAGGAAGAATAAAAAATGAAAAAGGAGGATATTAAAATTGAAAGTGGAAAAAATTAAAGTAAAAGGCATTATTAAATTAAGAGTCATACGACTATCGAATAAAGAAAAAAATTAAAGTAAATTGGCAAAGGCCTAAGCCATACAGCATAAGGAAGGATGAAGGAATCACGCAAGACATTGAAGATATAGGCTCGTATGAGGAAGGAACAGAGGACGCCAAAATCGTGGAAGATAATTTCGTACACGCTAGAGAACACATTGTATGGCATAATAAAGGCCTCATTGTACAGAGGGAGGTGGAGAAAAGAACTCACACAAAGCATTGGCAGGAATCACATGAAAAGGAAAGATTGTACGAGAGAATACCGTACGACATAATAACATCATACAACATATACGACAACATAAAGGCAAGCAAATCGTATGGCGGGGAAAAAGTGATTGGAGGGCACGACTTGGTAGAAAGTCGAGTTTCGTACAACTTTGGCCAGGGCAGGAGACTAAGTATAAGCTCGTACCATTCTTCGAACCATTCAACAAGCAAGCCGTACCAATTATCAACCTTAGCAAGGGAAGGTGTCAACACTGCAAATTACTGAGCACCGTACCATCCACTGAGCATATAAAATCATGCCAAAGCTAGACAAAAAGGGCTGTACCAGATATCGATTGGAGCTTCCAAAAATAAAAAACAGTTATATAACTTTGGGGGAAGACCAGCGATGTACCGTATATTGACCGGAGGAATTGGAGGGTGTTAATACCAAGGAAAATCATATTCAAACCAAAGCGCTATCATTTTCACAGGTGGGAGAAAATGGACGCCAACAGTAGTGGAAAAGGGAAGAAGATAGTGTTTAGGGCCAAGGTGGTTGGAGGCAAGGCAGACAAAGGGAAAATTAACAACGTGACAACAAACTCTTTGACCTGGGAAGCCTCACAGGCACAAAGTGCAAGACATGGTGGCAAGAGATAGTGCCAAATTACCCTATTAAACAAGCACTTGCTTTGGCACAGGTAGACAAGGTAGCCCGGTGTCCTTTTTCAATTCAAGGGGTTTTGAAATCTATTCGAAGGCTATTGTGGCAAATTATAACCAACATGCTCATCAAAGCACAATTGAATATGAGGGTTTTCTAGTCACCATTGCCTTCTACCCAACAGATTTTAGGAGGGTTTTTGGAATACCTACATTTGGGCAGTTGGCTGCCAAACCAACAACGAAGATGACTGCACAGCAAGAGTGTCATGTCCCCTTCTCAGTGACATCTCTCGGAGCACAGGATTGGCCTATCATACGACCCTCGTAGGCTAATGGACTGGATAGAGGGTCATTTTGGAGCTTGGCTCAGCTTCAGTTGGCGGAGTTTGATCAGTAGGCTTTCGTTTGGGCTCGATCGGAGACTTCTTGCAGAAGTTGCTATTTTTAGCAGTTCCTGGCAGGCAGCGTGGGACCCCTGCTATTTTTAGCAATATGGCTTTGGCAGTGTTCAGAATCACTTCAGTGTTCGTCAGCTTCAGACGGATCAGTCATCGGGTGAATAACGAGGGAGATATTAATATTTAATTGTATTAATTAAATATTAATTATTTGATGATTATAATATAAAGTTATAATATTAAATTATAACTTAAGTGATTTTATTGAGGGGTCGCCATCATCAGGAAAGGGGCCAATTTGGCAATTAAAATTATTATAAAATATTTGGCTGAGACTATGGAAGAATTAAAAGAATTAAAAGTTGAATATTTTAATAAAACCCTATTATTGAGGAAATCGCACTTTTGAGAGATATAGTGCATTTGCATTGGGTTTTGTGCCATTATGATGATTATTGATTTTGAAGATTGATCAACTTTGATCTGAGCAAGAAGCTTTAGGGTTTCAAGTTCGAATTCCTTGGGGAACGAGCCATCTCCACTAGGAAGCAATTCAGAGGGTGTGAAATAACACTTGATCTATTGCAGCTGAGGGATTTCTTCATTCAGGAGGAATCACAGAACATCAGAGTAATTTATATTCAGGGTTTACATAGTAGATTTCATCCAGAAAGCATTTATCTATCAAGGCGCACCATTATACAGAGCTCAGACATTGATTCCAGAAGAGCCGTACAAATTGCATTTATTACAGCAGCAGGCCGTACCTTTCTGTCAGGCCGTACTTGCATGAAAAGGCGTGTTTTTGTTTTGAGCCAAAGCGCCTATCTTTTGACTTGCAATCTTCATCCTCTTGGAGCGCTGGGGTTGCTAGAGGCTTTTGAGATCATCAGACTGGAGGAGAAACCAATATTCATTGCAGCCGTACCTTCTCAAGCTGATCATTTATTGCTGTATCAAAAATCAGGTTTTTCATAAAATCATTGCCTCTACTTTGCATGTTATCAAATCTTCATTGTAATTGTCTCAGAAGATTTATATTAAGATTGGCGTCCATTCTGGCTATTGATTTCATCGTTATCAAAGTAGATTTATTTGTATTGAATTTATTATTATTTTTCAAGCAAAATCGCATTCTTCATTTCTTGTTCAAAACCTCAAAAAACGTCAAAAAAAATCAAAAAATTGCAAAAACAAACCAAAACTCAGTCAAAATCAGAATCAGGGGAAACTAGGGTTTCTACAAAGAGATGATTATCAAACACATTTGCAGACCACACATAACCACAAAAGAAAAAGAAACAATCTGGAATGCAGGCGCCAGAGGGTTGAGAAAGCACATGCTGGTAAATTTCGACTGGAAGTGTTTAATGGATCTTATAAAATGCAAACTGACAGGAGCCAGTAGAGCCTTGGACATAGCGACATGGATGGTTGATTATATGTTTGGATTGAGCATAGGACGGGTATATAATTGGGCACTATACCTGTCGGAGAGAATCAAAGAGTTTCTGGAATGTAAGCATAAAGCATTGTACATGACTTAGCACTTGATAGCCTTTTTTCTAGACATAGTGTATAACCAGGTGTTGAAGGGCAAGTTAGGGAAATTACAACCGGTAGGAGACTACGATCGTTTGTGGCCAATAGTCTTTAGGTGGACAACCTTGGATGCTTAGGGAGCAACAGGAGAGGAACCAAGAACGGTGAAGAGGAAGAGGAAGCAAGAAAGTTGTGATGACCATGGTGAAGTAGCTAATGGTGAAGTAGCCAAGGGTGATGACCATGAGTAGATAGCATTGTCCTCGTCTGTAGTCAGGAGGACCACACCATTAGGCATCTACACAGTGGAGGTTAACCCTTGGGTAACAACACTAGTTGAGCAACAAGAGTTGGCTGATGGTGAAGTAGCGGAGTAGCATGAGTTGCCCGAAGGGGAAGGAATTGTCGAGTGTGGAGTAATTGAGGGTACAACATTGGTTGGCACGACGAAAGAGATTGACACCATATCTGTAGCATCACCAGGAGGGACACCACATGTGGATGGTTGGTTGCAATTATTGGGGACTCCTATCCGAATAAAAGATATTTCTCCCATATAGTCACCTCATCAGATGGAGGTAGAGGCGAACATAGAGCAGCAGGAAGCTGTAGCATCCAAGAGCACGTAGCTCGTCATAGCAGCTGAGAGCACACAACCGGCGATAGCCATGCCAGCTGCTGAGTAATCGGCTATTGAGCAGCCAGTGATTGAGATGGGAGAGCCCACGCAGGAGGTGGTGCACATTCCTTTAGATGAGGAGCCCCATGCTACGCCAAAGACAGTTATGCTTGCCTCTACAGAAACAAATGAGTCCAGTGAAACTGATGCAACCATGTCGGAGAGAATTGTTGTTGTAATCGCCAAACTAGACGGAGAGGACCTAGTGGGGACTATTAAGTGATACATTCACAGCTAGGAGCTCGTTGCTCTCATAATAAAGGAGGTATCAAACATTGCTAAAACATTACACCGGAGCTACTCTCCTATAGCAAAGCGCGAGGCACAGAGGAATCTGCAGTTCATGAACACAGAGAGTGGCAAGGAGTTCAGTCGCATCTTTATAGGCAATGATTGGCCAACCAAACAGACACTAGAAATGATGGTGGCCTGGCTTCCCAAGAGGCAAACCTTCCATGGGAAGGATGACAAGTTGGTAGTGCAGCTCTTCGAGATGGAAATGGCCTATAGGGAACTATTCCTTACGTGCAAGAGATATGAGGTGAACTATGACAAAATGATTGGCAAAGTAGATAAAGCCATCACTCTTTCCTAACAGATCAATGCCAAGGCAGAGTCCTTATAGGGGGGAGCTTCAGTGGTAGACTCGCCTTCTACAAGAGGAGAAAATGAAGGTGATCACTAGAGAGGCAGCAATACAGGATAAAGATAGGACGATAAAAGCCCTTGAAGAAGAGTTGGCCAAGCAGCTAGAAACAAAATATAAGGAGTTAGAAAATGTCAACAAGCATTTGAAAGAGGTGGTGCATTTGGTGAAGACAAGAAGGAAAAAGGAGTTGAAAGCCACTCGCCATTTGCAATAATGAAGCGAGGTGTATCGGCTGAGGCAACTTACCACTCGAGTAGCCACTTCATCGGTTCCCCAACCGCCAAGGACGTCCTCTCAACCCTCCTCCCATTGAATTTTTTTGTAGTGTCTCCCAACTTGTGTAGTATTCGTCTAGGAAGACGACTTTTTTCTTGGGGGGATGATGTAATCAGCATAATTAGTTAAAAGAAAATAAAAAGAAATAGAATAAAGAAAATAAAATAATACATGTTTTGTTGGGAATTAGTCCTCGATAATGATTAGTGATCGGGTGGTTGTCGACGGTTGGTGTCCTCAACCAACCCGGCTAACTATTTATAGTGCCAAAACTGATGTAATCATGGGGAGCACAAATGATATACATTGTAATGTTTGCAGCCATATGAATATAATAGCAATCCATTATTCTGTGCAATTGTGACTGGTTTATGCTCTCAATGCTATTCTGTACTTTAGTTTACTCTGTATTGCAATTACCACTCAGCGAGTAAACAGATAAAAATCAAGCTCCTAATCCTATGTTATATGCTTAAGCATATGTTGGATGATGTGATTATTGCATACTATACATGTATTAATCATGTCATTGTCACATTGGATTACTTGGTTAGACTTAGCAACTGCCATTTTATTCTAGTTATGGGGTTCTTTCGATGTATTTATTATGTATGAGACAAGTATATGAATATTTGGTGGTGCCATTCTTGTGCACCCACTATATTTATTTCTCATGTTAATGGTTTGTGTGCTTTTAATTCTATACAGCTATATAGATCATGCATAAAGACAATGCTATCTGTTTATGTTGTGCTAATAAGCAATAAATAGTGTTCTTCGACTTTGGTGATGATGCTTAGGTAATGAAAAACATTTTTTGAGATTTGAATTAATGCTTAGGTAATGAACAATCTGTTTGAGATTTGAGATAATGTCCACTTTCTTTTTAATATGTTTCACATTATTTTGAACAGAAGAAAGCTCGATACCTGTGGCTGAACAGTGTGCATGGGCTCTGGGAAATGTTGCTGGTGAAGGAGAGGAATTTCGGGACATTTTATTAGCACAAGGGGCATTGCCACCTCTTGCACGGTTATTGTTATCAAACAAGGGTTCAACATCAAGAACGGCAGCTTGGGCTTTGTCGAATCTCATTAAGGTTTTTGCTTTAGTACCACTTTCTGTATCAAAGAAGAGATCTTTTGTTTCCCATTTGTTTGTGCTAGGTTTCCATCATAGTAACTTTTTCAAGTGAATGGTGCAGACAGTTGCTTTTTAATTAATGCAGAATGATTTTATTTGGACATTAGTTCACATGCAGTTGCCTATGTGATTTTTGGATTTTAGCATATCCTACAAGGTTCCCTGCGTTTTGTAATAAGCACAAAATGGATTTGTAATATTTTGTTAGTTTATGGTGCTGTTTATTTTGTTAGTTAACTTGTCAGCTTTTGGCTAGTAGTTCATGTTTCATTGTAGTAGTTCCCAATGGCTTTGTTCTGTGACAACTGTTGGCGCCCCTTTATATTGAATTATCATAGATACAGGAGGTTTCTGATCTTAGCATGGTATTCCCTGATATACATGTACGTAAGCAAACTCTATTTGAATAAAGTTTCTATTCTGTTATATATTGTTACTGTATCACTGAATGCAGTTGGAACTTTAGCCATATAATTGTAAAACACATTTGTTTGGAGAAAACTTATAGCCAATAACATCTGAGGATTTAGATGTTTTTAATTATTTTAGGTTTTTCTTCCTAGAACTTTCTATTGTAAACTATTATACACTTGGGTCCTGTTAACCTACTTTTCGTCATCTGTGGACATTAATATAATTTATTTCTTTCTATATAAATATTTTAACGTAGTTTATATATACTATATTTAATTTATTAATATATATTTATTAAACTAATAGTAATTGATAATCATTAATACATACATTATAATATTATATAAACTGCAAGATCTCATAAAATTTAATTAGCAAATTCAATGAACATTGTGGTTAGAGGAATATAGAATGGTTGGATTTTGGTAGGCTTGTTTGGTAAAGGAGTAGCAATGGGTGTGGGATGTTATTGTGGCTCAAAAAATGTTTGTCGAATGATAGTTTTGTTGGTTGTTATGCTATGATCACCCGCTTGGTCACTTAGCCCTCATGTAGTTGTTTTGTCTTTTCTGACCAAGGTGAGTGGATGTTCAAACACCTCCATTGGCTTGGACAAACAACTTATTAGCCATGGTCA
Source organism: Sequoia sempervirens (assembly GCA_007258455.2). Lineage (NCBI taxonomy): Eukaryota > Viridiplantae > Streptophyta > Pinopsida > Cupressales > Cupressaceae > Sequoia > Sequoia sempervirens. The sequence goes on from VDFB02263666.1 coordinate 63,847, forward strand.
TTCCTAGAAAAATGATATTTCACCTCCAAAGGAGCCATTGTAAATCACTTGCTTTCTAGGGGGATGGATGGATTTTTTGATTATAAAAAGAGTTTTACATGGTTTTAAAGAAAAATTGTTTTTTGTGAACTACAAAAGTTCTTTTTTGACGGTATGGTTTTTGCAATTGGTGTTGCTAGGAGTGAGGGGATGTTTAGACTGTTGTGGTTTAGACCATTGAAGAATCAAGACACAATAAATTGTGAAAAATGGTTTAGTATAGCTAGAAAACTTGGATGGAACATTTGCTAAGGATCCACTAAGAAGCAAATTATTGTACCATACAACCCACTAGAGTACACACTTTGCTTGTATTTCTAGTTGTAGTATGTCAACAAAATTGTATACCCTTTTTCGACTTGCCATATTGTCTGCTATATATTTCTAAATGTATCTTGGTAATTCCTATTGGCTTACAATTATACATTGACAACAATATGCCCAATGCATCTTGCTGTTGTATGCACTTTGCAATTAGGATAATTAGACCCTGTTATATTTTGTTAGTGCTTGTGAGACCAACTTATTTTGTTAGTTCATTGTTGGCTTTGACTATTATGTTAGTAAATTGTTATGATTAGCTACCGACAAATGTGGTCTAACTAATAATAGTTGGCTCCTCTATAATAGGACTTTTGTTGTTAGGTAAGGGGGCTGAGTTGCGAATGGTCCTCGATCAACATTCATTGTAAGCAAGCACTACCCTCAATAAAGCATCTCTTTTGTAATTATTGTACAATCAGTCTAACTTATAATAGTTGGCCCCTCTAAAAAAGGACTTTCGTAGTTAGATAAGGGGGCTGATTTGGGGATGGTCCTTGATCTACATTCCTTGGAAGCAAGCACTAACCTCAATAAAGCATCCTTTTTGTAATTCTTGTACAATCACATGAACTATTTTTTATTTGTATATTATGGTTCTGGTAGTGTAGCAATTAGTTAGTTAACATTTGGTGCTATTGTCAAGTGGGAATGCTCATCACTACTATAAGCTATCAATCTACTTGATCTTCTAAGTAGTAGAAATTGCCAAAACTTACTAGTGATGGATTTGAAGATCTTGTCTGACATTGCAGGATGTGTATTAGCATTTGGATCACCAATGGGCAGACAAACAGGCAACATTGGTTGACATGCTTACCAGCCACTCTTTGAGGAGTGGTGATTGATTGGTACATTGATAACCTAGATCTTGAGAAATCAAGATGGGAAAGACTTAGGAAGACATTTGAGAAAGAATTCTGACTCTTGAGGGACAACAACAAAATTGTTGCGGAAATCTATAATACCCGAGAAGGGGTAAACATGAGAATGTGTGACATTGTAATAAGAGGCTCAAAGAACTATTGAGCAGGCTCAAGAAGAAAACAGGCAATTGTCTCAAGTAGTGGTTTATTGAAGGGTTGATATCTTTTGTTATGAAAGAAGATGAAGATAGTCCCACCTTCAACTTATTAGAATGGATATATCTATTCAATGGATATTGTCAATTGAAAGTGAAAACAAGACATTCTTGCATTCTAAAACGAGTGAAGATTAGTCCCATTTGGGTCAAGTGAAAGTGAAGTGGGAACTATTCAAGCTCTTCAAAGGGAGATCTTCTTTCCTAGTTCTTCCATGATATTTTCCATTTCTTTGCAGGCTTGTTAGATGGGACTTGGACTTTTCTTTTGGGTGCAATGATGTAATAGGCACAATTAGACCTTATATTATTTTAGTACTTATAAGGCCAATTGATTTTGTTAGTTTGTTGTTGCCTTTGGATGGTATGTTATAAATAGTTATAAGCGGTTACAATTGGTTGTGCTCTAAACAACAACCATTGGTTCCTTTAAATAGGATTTCCATAGTCAGCGAATGGGGCCTGATTTGTGGACAGTCCTCCCTGATATACATTCATTGCAAGTAAGCACTACCTGAAGTGTTCCACCCCAGATGGAACAATCTCTATTGCGATTTAGCTCAGATTTTTGTGATTTGTCTCAGTTTGGCATATTGGACATTTTGTCAAACACTTTGCATCATACTGAACTGAATGTTTAGGTTCAATGATATTTGAGTTTGCAAATACAGTATTGTTTCTCAGCACATAGATTTCATATGAAAATACAGTTTACATCACATTCTTAACATGGAGGTGGATACAAGCATTGTATATATATATATATATTTCTGAGTACATAAACAGCAGCAAATACAAGTATATTCTCAGAAATATAAATTACAACAGATATAAATACCAATTTATCCACACAGGCTGTAAATGAAGACTTCACCCAAAGGTCACGGCTTGCAAATATAATCCACACAGCACTTGATATCTTGATAACACACATTCCAGACTCATGAAATGCTCAGAAAAGCACTACGCCCAGCAGCTGTTTACATACAGCAGAAATCATGCATTCCAACACTTTTGTTTCCACAAGTCTCACGCCAACAGAGGTATATACAGCAGCAGTAAGCAATAATCCTCACGCCACTGAAAATGGAGTCTTCAATCAGCAATATAAACCTTTAACACCAAATGCCCAGCACAATGGAGTTCATCAAACCCTACTCCTGGCAATTGCTTTCAATATTTACCATATGCAGTATGAATATTTCAAAGTTCAAACCCTTGCTTGGCAACCACCAAATTATTGAAGTTCTCCTGTAGTTCTCTTTGCTCTAAAAATAATGATCAATATATTTTGAAATATTCTGATATATCATTCAAACCCTTGAATATGAAACTCTCCTGCAGATGCGTTGAAGCACAAGCACAATCCTTGAATGGAATTGTCTGCAAACTGTTCTTCCTGAGGAGGCTACGTCCTCAAAAAGCTTGAGATTTTCAGACTCTCCAGTCTTCAGCAAAACCCTTAGCCAAATTCTTCTTCTTCAACAATGAATGAATGAATGAAATAAATTCCAAAATACCCTTTTATATTTCACCTCAAATTCACTTTAAATTCATATCATGCAATTTACTTTCATTTCATTTTTAATTAGGATGCACAACTTAATAATATAAAATATACTTTAAATCATTTAAGTCCCTTTTTAATAAAGTCCTTATGTCTCCCTTTCAACAATATAAATTAATAAAGTATCATTAAATAGATCACTTTATTAATTTCCATTTAACCCTTATATCACCTTTCATAATAAAGTCCCCTTTAATTAATCACTTTACTTTTATCAAATTAAAATATTAAAGTTAACACTTTAATATTTCATGTTTCATGCTAATAACATCACCCGATCACTCCAATTGGAAACTGATGCTACAACTGATCCCGGGGTGATATCTGAACAAAGCAGGCCAACTGCCAGTCTCCTCCTAAAAAGTAGGGAACTGTCTTTGATCATCTGAATGGCTCATAAGGTCCCTTGCCAGGCTCCACAAGCTCCGGGTGGTCACTGGCGAACTGTCAGTCCCTTCCTAAAAAATAGGAGACTGACTCCAAGCTCTTGAAACGTCATCCAAACTTCCCAAAAGGTCACAAAACCCCTGAAAGAGCTTCCTATCCACTGTGTTAGCCTACGTGAACCCAATTGATAGGCTAACCACCACAACTGACCATTGCGTAGGAAAAGGGGACATTACACTACCCTCCATACAACATCTATTGTGTTATTCCCATACAATCAAATCTGGTATGAACCGTTTCCTTATCTGTATATTATTGCATTGGTAATGGTAGATAGCACACTTCACCTGTATTTCAGTTGCAGCATGTCAACACCACAATACATCATTTTGCATTTGTTCTATGTCTGTTATTATTTCCTGACATAAGTTTCTAATTGCTATTGGCATATGCTCATACTCTGTCAGTCTAGCTGTTGTATAGCCACTGCTTCCTGCTGCCATAAGAGCAATATCTCAATTTTCTCAAATGCTGCGATTGTTAGAATTTAAATGCTTGAAAGCAAATCCTCAAATCTAAAATTGGTGTGAGTACTGTAGGCAAATGACAATTCTGAATTTAGTTGGAGTTCCAAAGAAATTAAATGCAGAATTAATTCTGAAAGACAAATGTACTTAACCACAGAAGTTTTTTTGAATTGGAAGCAAACTTCAAATCAATCTCAAAAAATAAAAAGGGCAAAAGATATCAGGAATCTCACCATCACTATAGGAATAAGCTATATCTGTATCAGAAAGTTCATGAACTGAAGAGGTCTCCAAAGAAGAAGATTGATTTACCTGATCAGGATGTTTTATATTCTCTTCCAATTCACCAATTGACTTACTCATCCATAATGTTTCACATCAAAGAAAGAAACATGTTTTTTGAGGTTTCTTCTGTTCATGTTCTTTCTTGAGCCTAGCATTTTCATCTTGCAACTCATTTTGACAATTTCAACTTTCAAAACACTCATTTCGTTTTTGAAATAGTGTCTCTTTTTAGCAATCACACTTATGTTTATTATTGAACGGCTATCTTTTTTGTCATGTCTGCTAGACCCTGCTCTCCCTGCTCTCTCATGCCTGCTTGATATAGTGTCATGTAACTATAGAATTCTGCCTGCTTCTGAAGGTTGTTATCACTTCCTATGTTCCTTCTATTTCTGCAATAGACTCAGGTTGTGAACCATCTACTGGTTTTAAATGTTCATGACCAAACTTTGACATGCATTCCACCATTTATAAAGCCCAGCTTCCTTTTTTCTTATTGAAATATTGTAATGACTACTATCTGAAATTTTTTCCGAAATATAATATGATGAAGGACAAATAAATCTGATCTTTATCAAATATACAACCAAAAGGTATAACAGGATGCGAGAAAGAAGAAAAAAACTTTATCTTTTGAACAATTCTTGTTTGCTGTTCAATGAATACTGGCTTGATAATGATAATATTACTATATCTACTGACACAATAATTTGTGTCATCTAGTTGCCTAACAATCTTCTGTTACTGACTACAGCTGACATTTATAGTCTGTAAAGAAACAACTTATCTGCTCAGATCAGTTTGGCGGTATATCAAATAAGATTCCATCTTTATATGCATACAAGTAGAAAAAGAGTTAAAAGTGATTGTTCAAATGTCAATTGCTGCAGATTACATGAGAACTAGAAGTCATTAGAAAAAAGTAGCAAGCTCCCAGACAAGGGGATGTATGTTTGGAGCCTTTGGTAAAGTCTTCAGACTTCTGAATTTTGTGGAATCCTCTAAAATTTGTGGCGGGAGTTTGGCAGAGCCTCTGAATTCAGCTGCAGTTTGGCAGAATCTTCAAAATTGGAAAAACCAAGGACCAAAAGTGGAAGAAATATTGAAATTTTCTCCATAAAGATAAAATTCCAAAGTTTAGCTTTCACTAAATGTGACCTCCAGAAAAGGCTATGGATTGTTTTAGTTTTTCATAACTTTGGGATGACTGTAAACCTAAAATCATTCATGATTCTTCAACTATTTTAAAGCCTGTGGACTGTATTTGTAGATCTCACAACAGGACTGATCACCCTCACCTTTTGTGGTTCCAGATGTACTGTTAAAGGACTCACATTTCACACTGGGATCTCTCATAACATCAAACAATGAATTTCCCATTCCACTCTGCTGATTTATCCTCATGCTCGTTGCAGTATTCATTTTTAACTAGTAAATTGTGGGCTTTTCTAGTGCCATGAGTCACAGTTCTAATAGTGATATTCACTTCAGATGCTTCCTGTCTTTATGGGAGCAGTTTCTTTGAGCTTTGAGATGAATTTCAAAAAAAATATTGTCTTCTAAGTTTGTTTCACTAACATGGTAGCCAACTTAGACATGCTTGCTCTTCTTGCCAAGGTAATAAGAGGAAGCTTTGCTCTAGAGTGGCGGTTTCTTTACTATTTTATTCTTTTTATGTTAAAATGACTTTTGTTGCAAAGTAAAATGTTTTTTATTGGGTGACAAATCAAAATAGTAATATTTTCTACAACTTATTGGGGGCCTTGACATAGACAAGTTGCAATGACATAAATGATAAAAGTAGTTCTAAAAGCAACATGTCCCATCACTTAAATGTTAAAACATAATAGGTAATACAGATGGAGGCTATGAGAGGAAATCTGAGAATTTATGATAAGTATAGATGTATAAATACTCAAAGGGAAAAATGGAAGAAGGAAACCCTTATTTAGTCATCCTTAACATCAAAAATAGCATCTGTATCAAACACTATCAAATGCTTCTTTGGGATGTCACTTGGAGTGTGTTCGGACCAATAGAAATATGTGGAGCAGTTCTTGTATGTATAAAGGTAGCACCAGCAGAGATAGAAGAAAGAATCTGCTATGTGCCCAAACCTCCAGAATCCTTAGTTGAGGGCTATATTTTGATGGCATTGGACATGGCACAGGTATGAGTAACTCTCTGCCTATCTTGTAAATGGGGTGCTTTTTCATTAATAATAATTTATCCAAATGTATGCTACAGTTTGTATATGATATGACACCTGTAGATGTTCTAGACTAGGAGTGCAAATTGTGGAATGTAATATGATTTTTTTGAATTATCAAATTTAGTAAGTGTTCTTACTTCTCAAGAATTTCCATTCATTTTTCATTTGTAATATTTACTTAAGTTTAAGGGTTGGACCATTGGCCTATATATATCAAACATCTGTGTTGATTGTATAAAACTCACAGGCTGTAGTCACTCCACATATTGAGGACATTTATTTTTGTTCACAAATTTGTTGTTTTTGTGAGTTATGTAAAAGCTGATTGTCTCATGGTCAAGCGTATGCTTTGTTCTTTAGGGACCAAAACCAAAGGCTGCTACAGAGTTGATAAAGATGAGTGGCATACCTGAAGCTATCATTCGACACATGCAAAAGGGGTAAACTAAGACAGCTTGTTTACTCTTAGTAATTTGTTACATTTGTAATGTTCTACCCTTTGGAAGCAACACTTTGATAATCACATTGCATGTTTTATCATATGGCTGGTCCAACTCATTATTTTATTCTTCTTTTATGATTGCTTTACTACTAGTTTTTAATATTTGTTATGATATCACTTTATACTTCAACTGAAATGGTTCATCCTACTAATTGCTCTAAATATTGTACTTTTAGTTCTTGGTCATTGTCATCTACTATTGAACACAACCAATATACAGTTTGAGAGTATTGCCCTATACTCTTCTATTTCTTCAAATGGCCTGCAACAAATAGTATTTTGCATATAGAAAAAATTTCATGATTCGTTTCTCATTACCATTTTCTTCAGGTTACATTTTGGTGGGTGATTGTTAGAGTTAACAGGCTAGTCACTGTTGGTTCAGATTTTGGGTTAGTTGTGGTTGGTAATTATATTGCGTGTTTTGGGAATACTGTTGTAATATTTTGCTAACAAACAACTGCCTAATATTCTGGCATTGTTGCTCACCAATGGAGATCATGAGCATAGAAGATTAATAATTTAAATGAGGATCATTTAATGCAACAAACACACAGGAGGATACTTCATGCTTTCATGGAAGGAAGCATTTAAAGGGAATGTAACACAAGAGGCTGAAGACATATATCAAACTGTCAAGAAAATGGACAATTGTTATTAGGAAACAAGTTTAATTGTTTTATGCCTTTCTTTTCAGAATTATTTATGTAGGTTCATTCAGATACAAGAAGAATGCAGGCCTGCACAAAAACAAGAGGTAAAGCTATAAATATCACACATGTAGATAGGAACTTTGTAAAGATAAGTTTATAACAATGTAGAAAGGGCTAAGTAATAGCTAGCAATCCTAGCTTGTGTTTGAAGATAAAAAGTGAGGCCCAAGAAACAAAGTTTTGGTAAAGATTCACAAAAATAAGGTGTGAAGAAATTTCATAGTATTTCTAATGTAACATACCCAATGTTTACTCTATAGTTTTCACCTAAGATTTAACTTATGAAGTGAAAAATTCAATGTTTCCAAACACATGAAAATAAAAAATTTCTTTTTCAATAACATAATTTTCATACTGCATAAAGATCTTCATATAACATTTGCATAATTGAAATATCAAAACTAAACTTCAAGTGAATGAAACTCATCTTTTCAAATACAGTTTATAAATAAAATTCATGATCATATACACAATTTCATGATTTATAAGAGATCAAGGTCAAGGTATCCTTATTTGGATTACTTCGTTTGTTTCATAAGTCTCGACATGTCTTCTGCAAGAGGGAAAGCATCACCTAAGCGCTTTACCTCCAACCACAGACCAACGGGCCCCCACACACCTTCCTACTAGAAGTGGCCTTGCTCATCGACGAAGAGCATAGTATAGGAACCTTTAGTATTGCCTAGCTGAGTATCTAGTGTTGTGTCCTACATAACATGTATAGTCATACAACTATAGACATTCTCTAACTATGCATGACTTTACTGGCAAGTTATGTAAACCTAGAGCACAGTGAACCGACAAAGTGTAAGCAACGACTTTTACATTTAGTTTGGCCAAAGTTTGATAAATATAATCAATCCACTTTCTAAGGAAGTGGTGTCATAAGTTCACCCACCTCTAGCTCAACTTGGAAATCCTACTAAATTGTGGTTAACTCTTCTTTTGGTTTGACCCAAATGTTAACTTAAAAAAAATCTCTTTTAATAGTGATGACTCACTAATGTTGATTATTCAACCAAATAGGTTTGACTCATTTCTCTTGAATACCCTGTTAGATACTTGTAACAATCCAGGTATGGCAATTGCCTCTTAGTCAAGTATTTACCTAGACACAAGGGAATAAACGATTCTCCTATATATAAGGTCTTTGAGTTTCCAAGAACGTAAGCCCTCTTCTCAAGAATAAACTACCAAGGTAATAATAAAGACTCTTCGTATAATATATAAGATGTTAACATTCAAAATATAATAAAGACGTATTCACTTCAATACGTTTTCAGACCCTCTTATTGAAATGCAATAAAAACTTGTTCAAAGACATTATATGTAAGACGCTGTCTTCACTACTTTGGGTTAATAAGCTAATTGTTTTGGTTAAACACAACTTTAGGGAGAGTCCTCTTTTCATTGAAGCTCTCTTGCAAATATATATATTAATTCAATATTATGTAAATCAAACATGATTTTAACAATGTATTTTAAAAGAAAACTACTTTGATATAACCAATTGGTTTCCCTAGTTCTCATTATCGCTTTGCATTTTTAATTGGCACTATGCATAAATAACTAAGCTTTTTGTATATGCATTCATATACTTTTCTAAACAGCCATACTTTGCACATAGCAATGGCAAAAAAAAACTCAGATAAATAAAGGAGCTTTAACCAGAATTTGAAAGAGAAGGAAAGAGAATCATTTTATTCATGCCTGGAATAAAATTGCCTGGCTTTGATTCTTGGTAATCCTTGCTTCAAATCTGCACTGTTAACTCAGCTTTAAACCTTTTGTCCTCTCAAATTCCAATACCCAACACTATTCTTGCAACTCTTTCTTGCTTCCTTACTATTAGTCTGCAGCTATCAAGAAATATAAATCTGATACTAACAATCTAATCTCACTGTTTGGCATATTCGAAATGCAGATTTCAAATGCTCTTACTAAACTTAACTCTTCTCTCAAACTCACGTATGCAGCTATAGCAAGATTGCAAAAACCATGAACAACCAAACAATGAGCAACTGCTCCCAATTTATGCTAAAAATGGTTTTCTAATAATAGAAAACAGTTAAACTTAGGGCTCAAATAGCTCTACTATAGCTGCCATCACTCAAAAACTCTGCCAGGCATGAGAATGAACCAGTCGACTATGCTCTTGGAATGCCACGACTGGATCTTGAATAAGTCAAACAATGCTACAAATTCATATGTTGAGATGCAGCTTTAACATAATGCAGATTTCAGTTTGAAAAGACATCAAAAACAAATCGATTTCCTCTTCTCATTGCCATGGCTTAGTTGGGCAACTCAGTATTTTGTTGTTGGCAGTTTATTGTTGCAGAAATAGTCTCCAAAGATAGCACGTTGGCAGTCAAAATGCCTTCAAACTCTTCTACTTACCTTTTGCCCAAGTCATGGGCTCCCATGTTAATAGCAACACATGCTTAATACTCTCCAACTCACCACCTTCACATGGCTATTAAAACAGTTTCAAAATTGCATATACTCAGCCACTACGTACGTGGTAGTATTAGTAAATTAATATATGCATATTGTGGCACCAAAACTAGGCAACTCCATTACTTATTGTTATAACAGCAATAACCTTGCATAGGCGTGACATTATAGCCACTTAATATGGCTTACTAAAATCAATTTAAATATTATATACACACACGTTCCATTTTTACTTGCACATACTTGCATGTAAGTATGAATATACATTAACATATTTAAATATCTGTGCATATTCCAATTTACATAGATAAATCTATATGCATCATTTATTATATATATCTACACACACACACACACACACACACTCTTATTAACAAATACCGCAATTACATCATAAGTGTTACTTACATAAGATGCTTGCAATTCAATTTAATTTAATTAAACGATCAAGGAAGAACAAAGACGACAAAAGCATCATTTTCCCTAACGACTCACAAGTCTATCAACTTAGGCTCAAGACTTACCAATACGAAGCTTAGACTAACTCAACAAGGTTCCACTAACCTATGCAAGTGAGTGTGTGCGTCTACTCAGATAGAAATACCAAATGTTCCAATACCAAATCTCTTCTCCTGGGTGATACACTCCCTCCCCCACTGGAGGGTTCATACTTTCTTGCATCCAACTTCGAGCAACATGTTCGTAGTTAGCTGATAACATATAAATCATATTCACAATATAGCTTAAGCATCATATAAGCATTTAAAAGTAGTTTCATCATATTGGATATTCATTCATTTCATTAAACCGTCAAATACCATACTGACATAATTCATGTATTAATCCACATTTGAACATATAGGTTAAAGTAATTGGGTAAAGTAACAACAGGGTATAACATTTAAGATGTGGCTATGGAGATAGCCACTCAAGATCAAAGAGCTTCAATGAAAGCACAAAAAAACCTAAAATGAAAGAATAATTCTATTCTCTCAAAGGATGCAAAAATAAAATGATTCTAGAATGATTGAATTGCTCGTACATAAGAGTTGCAAGTGGGTATATATAAGATACTCCACCAAGATATGTGAATGTACAACCAATGTGGGATAAAGGAGATGTAGTTGATGAGCACAGGATTATACTGAGAGGGGGGTGGTTGTTGAATCAGTATAATACAATCTTTTTCAATTAACCACAACAATAACAACCATGCAAGATCTAACAGTTAGGAACACAATAAGAACGCTAAATTTACATGGAAGCCCTTACGGGAGAAAACTACGACAAACTATTGCTTTCATATAAATCTCTTTTACAATCTTCATTCTACAAATTTTGTAGGCAGCAACCCCTAAGAAACTCCATTATCTCCAATTTGTAGCACCAACCTCCAAAGTAGACAAAGGCTTTCCCCTTCTTTAATTGCTCTTTCAACAAATGATATACATATAATATCTTCACGAAATCTTCACAACTCTGCTCTATTCTTCTTCTCAAATTTTATGCTTCTTCAATGGATGATAAAATCTTATAATGTCTTCATAAAAAATGATTATAGATACTCTTTCTTACACATCTTTGAATGCAATGCTTTCCTTCTCAAATCTGATTTCAAACAAAGCTCTTCATGAATCTGATTTCAAATCTGACTTTGAATAATACAAAACTTTCTTATCACAAATCTGATCACTTCCCAAGTAATATCCTTCATCCAAAGATCCAAATCATGCACAATACTCTTTGACAAAGCTGATCACAAATATGACAATATCTTCACATAAATATCTGCCTTAAGCTCTGTTCTAACTTCTCTTAGAAATCTGCTCTCAAGTTGTGCATCAAAACATTAGCATTCTCTTCATATATTCAGATATAAATATGAGTTACACTTCATATTCTCTACTGTAGACCTGCTTGAATACTTGACTGATTTTACTTTTTTTTTTACTCAAATGTTCTCCATGTCTTCCTTATATATCTTCATAAACTAGTGAAAGGTTGCATCTCTTGTAAGAGACATATCACGACCTTTTCATTTTTGCATATTCCTTTTTCAAATCTGCATACCCATATACATATACTTGCTGGTGTATATATGATTTTTCTCTTTTTAAATTCATACTCATTCTTCCTGAAATATCCCCCTTAGTAAGGGACTTGGGCAGTGGCCAATCTAGAATTGCCTGGATCTTCTCCTGATGTACCTGTACACCTTGTGTGCTGATCACATGACCCAAGTATAAAATTTTCTTCATGCCAAACTCACACTTTGATGCCTTAGCATATAAGGATTGATCACCCATGATGCTCAATACCTCATCCAATTGTTTCAAATGGTCATCCTAGGTTATGCTGTATATGAGAAGATCATCAAAGAACACATGTAAATTGTAAGAACTCGTCTCCTTCCCACTTCTGAAGCTTGGCTTAGGGTTTGTGTTTTTTTGTATATTTTCCCTTTTGTGTATTTTTAATTAAAATAATGCCAGGCATGAAATAAAATATTGGAAATGAAATAGAAACCCTACTCCAGCAAATAGATAATTTTTTATTGATTTACTTTAAAAACTTTAACAATAGAGCATACCCGGAATACAATCTTTTGATATTAAAAGATGCTGAAATTCTTATTCTGAGATTCTTCTCTAAATCTGATGAAGCACGAACTCGACCTCTGGATGAAGCCAACAGTTAAGCACCTTCAGCTGATATTTCACAACCTCAGCATGCTGTTGCAATGAAGCAGCTTCGCTCTCCAATGCCGATACGCTGGTAGAAAAACCCTAGGGCTCCCTTCTCCAAACGCTAAAGAGAAATCATAAACCAAATATCAAATCCTTGATGATCCAAATGAGCCCATTAAGATTCTTTTTATACTTTTCCTTGAGGAGCTCACACACTTTTCTCACCAATGTGGGATAAAAGATAATAGGTTGATTCACTCCATTTTGCCTTTTGAAACATTTTAAAATAAAATGTTTGCAATTTGGAATATTAAAATATATCCTTGAAATTGGCACCCAAGTAATTAATTGAAATGGCCCCCTTTATAATGATGAATGGACCCTCAAGTCATAAAGTGCAAATACAATGTTATAATATTATATTAAAATATTAATTATTATTAAAGTCACCTTTAATAATAATTAAACATTATAACTTAGGCAAAACTCCTTAATTCACCAACTCAACTGAATTTGGGAATCGACACTGCCAACATGTGAACTTAGGTGCCCTGCTATAAATAGAATTGTTTGCCGGTTGACTTACTATAAATAGTAAGTATATGAAACTGAATCAACTGATGGCTAAGCTTGAACCCACACGAGACGCTGAAGGAGAGACTCCTCTGATCATCGCCAAAAGAGACCCTCTAACCAGACATAGTAGCCTACGAGGGCTAGGAATAGGCTAAATCCACCGAACTCTGATGCTCGCAAAATTGGGGACATGACATAAATACTTACGCAACTGCTTGTTGAATATATGGCCCATACAGGATTGGAAGGTAGCAGGTGCATTAGTCAAAACGAAAGGCATGCTTGAGAACTCATAGTGCCCATAATGCCACCTGAAGGCTATCTTGTGTATATCCTACTCTCGGACTCTTATCTGATGGTACCTCGATCGAAGATCAATCTTTGAAAAGTACACTGCCCCATGCAACTCATCAAGTAACTCGTCGATCCTGGGTATAGGGTACTTGTTCTTGATCTTTTTTTGTTCAGTGCACGATAATCTATGCACATCCTCATTGCCCCATCCTTCTTAACCAGGACAACAGAAGAAGCAAATGGGCCTGAGCCAAGTCTGATGTGACCCATGTCTAACAACTCCTTATTTCCCTTCTCTATCTCATCCTTGAATTTCTTAGGATGTCTGTAAGGAGTGGTTATGATGGGTTTAGCTCCCTCCAACTCATTGGTGTGCTCGAAACCCCTATTAGGAGGCTTCCCTGGAGGAATCTCCCCAAAAACTCTATCATGCTTACCCAATAGTGATTGGATATCTACATGGTACGACTGGCTACTATCCAGAGTCTCCTTGGACATGATCAAACACTTAGCTGCTCACACAACATTCCCATGTCTAGAAATGCCCTCCATCTGCTTAGCTAACACTATCTTTGGGGAACCATTAGCCATACCCCTAAGCACAACCATTTTCCCATCTACTGTCTTGAACTTAAGCTGCATGGTCTAGAAGTTTTGTGAATACTTCCCCAATGAATGAAGCCACTGTATGCCCAATATAGCATTTGTATCACCTAGGTCAACCACATAGAAATCATCTATAACAGTCAAGTTGCCCAGAGTAACACCTAGTTGAGAAACCCTCTGTGTGCAAGTCATGTTGAAACCATCTACAACCATCACACTAAATCCCTCAAAATCCTCTATTGATATGCTTGTCTTAGTCACCAAGGCCAAGTCTATGAAATTGTGGGTTGCTCGACTATCGATCAAAATAGTAACACGCTGCCCCTTTAATACTCCTCTAACTCTAAAGGAATTGAACATGGGAGTAGCTAAAATAATAGCAATAGTGCCACTCTTAGTCTCCACCTGTGGTTGCTCATCCTATGAACTGCTATCGTTGCTGCTCTGTACTTGTTTTGCCTCTCCATAATCTTCACTATTTGAAAGAACCTCAATATAGTGTACCTTCTCTTTACCCATGCATTTGTGTCCAGGCTCCCAAGGCTCCTTACAACTAAAACAAAGCTTTTTCCTCCTCAACTCCCTACGAGCTTCGTCATCTAACTTGTCCTTCCTAGGCCACTCCTGAAAGGGATTTTTGTCTTTGTTCTTTTGAGGAATGAATTGTTTGGATGAAAATTTACTCTTAAGCACTGAATGCTCCATGTCACGTGCCCGTATGATAGCATCTTGAAGTGACTCTAGTTTTAAAGCCTTAATCCAACCACGTAGTGGCTCGGATAGACCCTTAATGAAAAGTATGATCAATCTATGCTTTGATACATCTGATGTAATGTCCCCTTTTTCATGAGCAATGGAGTTTAGAGGAATTAGCCTGTTTTTGATCCTCGTAGGATAATGGGGCTTGATAAGAGGGTCGTTTGGCAGATACCCAGTTGATTGGTTGGCTCATTTTGTGACTTTATGAAGGTTTTCCTAGCATCATCATGGATATTTCTATTTATGGAAACCTTTATTTTATATTATAATATTATATTGCACTTTAGGAGTTGGGTTATATTTTATATTATTATAAAGTGCAATATTAAAATAATAAAATAATATTATAATATTCCTTGTAGAAGGTGACTTGGAAAAGTTCTAGAAGAAGGCCGACCTATTGAGGAAAAAGAATAAATAGACATGAGGATCTCATTGTCTATCATCCAGATTTGTTGTTGTTGATGTTTGATGGTTGTGGAGCCTAGGGTTTCTGCAGTTGTCTTTGGCCATTGAGAACGAAAACTCTCAATTGGTGAGCAATTTTGAGGGTGTGAAATATCACTTGAATTATTGCAAAGTTGAGGAAGTTGCTGCAGACTTTCTACTTGTACTTCAAAGCAAAATTTTATGGCTTTTGGCCAAATTTTGGTTGTATCGATTTGAAGAGATCAATTGGTGCATTGTTGGAGTCATTTTGGTGTATTGAGACTTCATCAAGTTTGCTATTCAAGGTTCAATCTGCATTTATCAATTCTGATATATATTATTACAGTCATCATATTATTCTCTTGGAGCCATGATTTTGTTCATGGTGGCATATATTTGCTGCATTTTTGGTTGAGGAAAGAGGCGCATCATTTTAGGTGGACAAGAGTTGATTTTTATGCAAGTTAGAGGAGGTTACAAGCTGCTAGCAATTTGCATCAGAAATCTGAAGTCTGAGAACAGGGGCGGCCGCTCAACAGGTTCGATTTTATGAAGAAAGACAGCAATAAATTCTAATAAAATCAGAGAAGCTTCATTGAGGGTTGAGAAGACTTGGCGCAACAGCAAGAAGGGCATTGGCTTCATCAACAAGAGAAATCGAAGCAATATCTGAAGGCTGCTATCATTTCAAGGTTTCACCATCTTGCATAGTTCAATCATTTTCAGTTTTGGGGCTGCATTGTTAAGCAAGCATTCGTCATAGTTTATTGCATTGTAATCAGATTATTGAATCCCTATAGTTGTATTTGCATACTCAGATTTTGTAAATCATTGATAAGTTTGTATTGGCAAGAGTCTTGGCCTTGTATTAGCATTTGTAAACAGCTATTAGAGGCAATGAGAAGGAGTTAAGGCTGCATATCATTATTACTTTTATGCACTTGGCTGTAGCTTACATTTCAGTTTGTAAGACAACTGTTTCTCTTAATGCCTTTAGCTGTAAGTCAACATTTAAATTGCATAGCAAGTGTTTGTTAAATTGCCTATGGCTGTAGCTTTCATTTTTAGACTCTAGTTTGCACACCAAGTGTTTGTATTAATGCCACTTGGTTATAGTTGCTCATATTGCACTCTTTAGGTTGCATGCCAATTGTTTGTTAAAATACCAGTTGGTTGTAGGTGAGCATTTCCCATGTTCAGACCATGTATATGCATTGAAGATTGCCAAAAGAAGTTGCACATTCATCTTAGAACATTGTTTAGTCAATTTAGAGTCATTTGCAAACACTCTAATTGATGCTGAGTGGAGATAAGAGCCATAAAAGCAACCTGAAATTTTATATTAGTCATATGACCCTTGTATGCAAAGTGTTTGATGAAATTCCTTGAGCCTTCAATCAACATTTTGAGGTCAGACTTGAGCAGGGTCATTACATCTGATATAATAACCAAGAGTCTTTGGAACTTAGAAATATATGCATCCACAGTACCACTTTGTTTGAGTTGCACCAACTCCTTGAAGTGCAATTTAGAATCCTTCTGGTCAAACCTACCCATCAACTTTTGAAAGAAGTCCAAGTAGGATGTGATACTAGCGTGTCCCGAGGTGACTAACCCAGGGTACCACCACTCGTGGGCCTCACCCTCCAAATGTAACGTGGCGTACTTGATAGCTTTCGACTCCAACATAGGATTGAGTTGGAAATAGGTGTTCAACTTTTGAACCCAAGATCTTGCTGTGCATTTACTTGAGCCATCAAATGAGGGTATAGATAGTTTGCCCACCTTATGTTGCAAATCTTGATTCTAAGGGCCCCTATTGTGATCCCTTGGCCTATTCCTGTATTTTCTGGCACAAAATTCTTGTAAAGTCATCCCTGCATGAAACTTGTCTCCAAGAGACTAATACTCCCTCAAATAATCGGTAAATCCTTCACCTTGTACTTGCTGTCCCTAATTACCAGCTGGTTGACTTCCCAAAAACTGAGGCATAAGTGGTCTAGAAGTCACCCTACTAGCTGCCCTAGTGTGACTCTGAGCAAGGATGTGCATTACTCCCTTCACCATTGTTCCCATTGTTCCCATTATCACTATTATGCCCATTAGTACCTCCTGTGCCGTTGTTACCAACATTATTGTGATCAACCATCAACTAAGTGAGGAGTTGGACTGCTTGTTGTTGAACCCTTGCAAGGTCATTCAAAATTTGCAAAGTGCTAGCTTTAGGCGGTTCACGCCTATCACCCATATTTTCTTCTTCTGATGACTCTGAATCAAATATATTCAATGCTCTTTCTCTTTCCCTTCTACTCCTATAAGTTATATAGGCTTGATCTTCCAAATTCATAAATAATCATGCACTAAAATTTTGAAACCAAACTTGCGACCCCCAAACACACAGGCTGGTAGGAAGACCAGCTCTGATACCACTGTAAAATCCCCTTCCAATATGTGTAAAAATTTTGCAATTGTTTTCAATATGATAAATGTACCATTTTATCAAATTCAACTCATTGTATTGCATATACTATAATAGACTCCAAAATAAAATACATTTGCTATTTTGATAATCAAAATCCACACTACAGTTCTTAACATTTGACTGAATATGTAATGTCCCTGATTTGGATTGCCCTAAATTTTCCCTAAATCCTTAATTTTTAAATGAACAAATAGGTTAGAGAATATCTTTCACTTGATTGAAACCCTGATTGAAGTCCTACACATAGATCAACACCATTTACCATAATCAAATCAATTAGTAGAATAGAATCATTTATCACAACAATAATAGTTAGTAGTTGCCATAACTAGGCATTAATAAACTATTGACCAATCATTAATTCAATCACAAAGTACTCTAACATCCTTGGAAGGTTCGATTCAACATGATGGAGGATTGAGGTTACAATGGGTGTCCTGAGGAACGCATTGTGTAAGAATACTTCGTGCCCTAGTTTTTGAGACATGTTTTGGTTTTATACTTTTTGTGTTTTGTGAGGGTTTTTCTGCTTTTTGTATTTTTTTTGCAAATAAAGACAATGCTGGAATAAAATGATAATAAACTAAAACTA
Source organism: Sequoia sempervirens (assembly GCA_007258455.2). Lineage (NCBI taxonomy): Eukaryota > Viridiplantae > Streptophyta > Pinopsida > Cupressales > Cupressaceae > Sequoia > Sequoia sempervirens. Next base: position 82,363 of record VDFB02263666.1, read on the forward strand.
AATTGCAACACCCCCAAATATCTTTTTTTTATTGAATACTTGCAAAGAGAACAATCTACAAGCATACTCGAAGAAATTTGCAGATATTATTGGCTGCCATCAAGTTGCAGACCCAAAAAGCACCTCATGATTTAATTCGATTCTCTTCACAACTGCATTCTTTTTCTCCCAATCTGCTGTAGCTGGGTTTCTAAGAGTCTAGGCACACCTTCTAGTATTTTTGTGAGATTTTTGAAGCTCCCTTTGACCTAGTTCGCACCTCTTGATAGGTCCGCCACTTTGCTGCAAATAACTGGTAAAAAGCAGTCTGAAATCTCCCTTGAAAACTGATAATCATCAATGATTCTTGCTTTTGACTCTCCCTTTCAACCAACTCTATATCCCTCTATTGTGCTTTGAAACCCTATTCTCAATCTCTGATTTTTGCTCAAATAGAACTTTTGGATGAAGCTCTCCTGAATGGCCAAATTCAGTGAATATCTCACCACTTGAAATGGCTGCAACACTGAAGAGTGAACATTCTCCAATGGCTAACTGATTCAGAAACCCTTGGCTTCCTCTCTCAGACAAAAAAACTCATCAACCCCAATGTTCAATCGAATGAATGCAAAAAGACTCCAAAGTAAAATATATAAGCTTTCTTGAGAAAGTCAAATTTCTCCAAAAAGGCACATTTAATAGCATAAAAATGTGATTTTCTTCCATCTTTTAATATTTAGTAAAATACTTTGGAGTTGGTGCCCAATATTTAATTAATAATATGGCCCCCTTTTTAATGATGAATTGACCCTCAAGTTATAACTTTATAATACCCTTTTTAATAATTAAATATTATTTTGAGCCATTTAAACTTTAATATCTCCTTCAATATTTAATCTTTCATCAGACCATCTGGAACTGGGGCCAACTCAAGATGACCAAGTGCCTTACTAAAAATAGTAAGGGTCCCTCACAACCATCCTCTGACTTATTATAAATAGTAAGAGTATAGCAACTGGAGCACTGTGAACGCCAAACGAAGGCCAAAACTGAATGCCACTAAACACTGGAGATGATACAATCCTTAGAAGACCCCCTAACCATCCTTATTAGCCTACGAGGGTCAGAATTATAGGATAAACCATCCACAAACATGAGTGTGCTATAAAGGGGACATTACACATTGGTCCTCCATTATAGGATACTCTGTCCTCCATTATAGAACACATAGGTTCTCCATTATAGAGGTGGCATACCTAGGAGAGTGCCCCATTGCTGTTCTCATTTGTAATCTCCCTTCTTCTATCATGGTGCAAATATGCACATAGCAATTTAATCAAATTCAGATTTACAAATAATCATATCAGCAAAACATAATGGATTATGATTATGATATCATAGAATATGTATAATAATATGCATGAGTCCTTGATCCCATTTAATAATGCATTATTTCCTTCAATTATTCCCTCACAAATATATCGCTTATGATACAACTGGATCCTTATTTACCAACTGATCTCTTACTTTATTTCCTATTGATGATTATCACCAATATATTAATTGCAACCCACAAGATAAATGATAGTAATTGATATAATTCAGAAATTCAGAAATAAAAGAAATAATACTGACTTATCTCTGCTTGGTTGATCCGCTCTTTTCTTATTACCTAATCCCTTATATTATACCCCTTATCTGCTGTTCTGCCCCCCTGAATATATCCAGAATCTTATCTTTTAATACCCAGATTTGGTCAAAGGACATATTCTTTCTTTACACCTTCCTGACTGGGGACATGTCTCTTAATCCAATCGCTGTCTTGGAATGAAAGTCAATCGGCCCTATTAAATGAATCACTACCATTTGGATTGGATAACAACCGCTGCATTATAGTATATAATCACTGCTGAGTTAGGAATCGTTGCATTATGATAATAATCAGGGATCGCTGCATTGGTAATTATTATTAATTTATTTAGTTATTAGTTTGTGAATAATTATTATAATAATTATAACTAATAATATCAACTGTTCTACTTTGTAAAATAATTGTATTATAATTATATTCTTGTGAATATTGTTTTTATTATTATGATATTTATAATTAGTAATATTAATAGTTCTATCCATTACAATAATTGCATTATAATTATAATAATATTTAAATTGCAACTACTTATATTTATATTTTAATATTCATTTGACTTTGTTATTTGTATTTTAATATTTCATATTTGGTGTTACAATTTCGGGGGACATGACAGTCCTCCCCTCCCAAATTTGCTTGTCCTCAAGCAACTTAAGATTTGGGTAATCAAATATCTCAAGGTTGAATGGTGAGGAATGATCTCCTCTGGAGGTTAAATATAGAAGTGAATGCATTGCCATTATGCACCCTTATGCTCTATACTTGGGTTTTAATACTTGGTTCAATGTTGGTGGTGAGGTGGATATATTCCTTTATGTCTATTTAATGGAGACACTGCCCCCCCCTTACTTTCTTCCTCATATCTTATTCTTTTATTTGGACCTTCTTTATCTTCATTTCTTGTTACTTGATAAGGGATTGCTTTAACGTTATGGGCTTGGCTTCTTTTCCGTCCACATTTATGCCCAGGTTCCTAGACTTCCTTGCACTTGTGACACTAGTTTTCCCTTGTAAGGTCTTTTTGGCCGCATCTGTGCGGTGGCTTCCATACATTGTTGCAATCAAAGTAAAGCCCTTTCCTCCTTAGTTCTTCTCGGTCATTGTAAGAAATATATGGCTTTCTGTTTCCATCTCTCTTCATGAAGGGATTATCGTCTTTTTTTGAGTGGCCTCTTTCCATTTCCCTTGTTTTGGCATTAATACATGTGGCCTTATGGATTGGTCCCCAAAGTGTGGTAGGGTCAAAAGCACTTGCTAGGCCATGGAGTGAATCAAATAATCCCTTTATGAATAGGTAAGTGAGCCTCTCCTCGGATATTCCTGGGACCGTCACTACTAATCTTTGGAATTCAATGATATATTCTTCAAGAGTTCCCCTTTGTCTTGTTCTTGTTAATTTCTTGAAGTGTTTTTGGGGTTATGTTTGGTCAAACCTTTCAATGAGTAACTTGGTGAAGGCATCTTAAGTTTTAATATCTCCATGGTTCTAGGTGATTAAACCATGGTGCCACCAATCATGGGCTACCCCTTCTAAGTGCAAGATGGCGAATTTAATGGCATCTTCCTCTATTGGGTTGAGGGATAGGTAGGTTTCAAGTTTTTGGACCCAAGAACAAGCCGTGGTTTTTCCCGATGCGTCAAAACTTGGTATGGCCAGCTTTCCTACAATACATTGTAGATCCTGGTTGGTTTGGTTCTTTCTTTTCCTATGGGTCTTCTTTTTCCCAACCTCACAATATACCTTAAAAGGGATGCTCTCTTTGACCTCAGAGTCAAGTCTTGCATATGATGCAGCAAGTTCATTCAATTCGGACTTAGATGTGTTAACTTCCTCTTCTTCCCCTAACAACCCTTCCCTAGATAAGGCGGGGGGCCATGTTACTCTTGGGGTGGACCTTGCTGTGGTGCTATTTTTTGATTGGCTTGGGGTGGCTTCCCTCCCATTTCCTTGTTGAGACCTAAGGGCATCTATGGTGGCATTCATGTTTTGTATGGCTTGGGTTGGTCGCTCCATGAATTCCCTCATTTTGTCTCTCATTCGGTCATCCAAGGTATTGTTTTGAGTGTTGTTATTCCTAGGGTGCCTTCTTTGATAAGTTTTCATTAACCATTCTTTCATAGGATGGCAGGATTATGCCCTGATACCAATTGTAATGTCCCTAATTGGGAATGTCCTAAATTTGCCCTAAATCCTTAATTTTTAAATGAACAAATAGGGTAGAGAACATCTTTCACCTGATTGAAGTCCTGCTCATATATTAACACCATTTACCATAATCAAATCAATTAGTAGAATAGAATCATTTATCACAACAATAATAGTTAGTAGTTGCCATAACTAGGTATTAATAAACTATTGACCAATCTTTAATTCAATCACAAAGTACTCTAGCATCCTTGGAAGGTTCGATTCAACATGATGGAGGAGTGAGGTTACAATGGGTGTCCAGGTGACCCAACTCTCCTAGGCCAAAAGGCAGTACCCTTTGAGACAAAGGCAAGTACCCCTTTGGCCTCCTTGGGACTACTTGGTCCACCGTTATAGAACACATTGGTTCTCCTTTATAGGACACATTGATCCTCCATTATAAGACACTGGGTCCTCCATTATAGAACACATAGGTTCTCCATTATAGGACACTTGGTCCTCCATTATAGAACACATTGGTTCTCCGTTATAGGACACTAACACATAGGTTCTCCATTATAGGACACTTGGTCCTCCATTATAGAACACATAGGTTCTTCATTATAGAGGTGGCGTACCTAGGAGAGTGCCCCGTTGCTGTTCCTGTTTGTAATCTCCCTTCTTCTATCATGGTGTAGATATGCACATAGCAATTTAATCAAATTCAGATTTGCAAATAATCATATCAGCAAAACATAATGGATTATGGTTATAATATCTTAGAATATGTATAATAATATGCATGAGCCCTTGATCCTATTTAATAATGCATTATTTCCTTTTATTATTCCCTCACAAATATATTGCTTATGATACAACTGGATCCTTATATACCAACTGATCTCTTACTTTATTTCCTATTGATGATCTATCACCAATATATTAATTGCAACCCACAAGATAAATGTTAGTAATTGATATAATTCAGAAATTCTGAAATAAAATAAATAATACTGACTTATCTCTGCTTGGTCGATCTGCTCCTTTCTTATTCCCTAATCCCTTATATTATACCCCTTATCTGCTGTTTTGCCCCCCGCCACCCGAATATATCCAGAATCTTATCTTTTAATACCCATATTTGGTTAAAGGACATATTATTTCTTTACACCTTCCTGACTGGGGACATGTCTCTTAATCCAATTGTTGTCTTGGAATGAAAGTCAATCGACCCTAGTAGATGAATCGCTACCATTTGGATTGGATAACAACCGCTGCATTATAGTATATAATCGCTGCTGAGTTAGGAATCGTTGCAAATGAGCTTTGAAATCCACTTTTATATCCTTCACTTTATTTCTCACTCAAAATAATAATAAAGTGACTTTATAAAGTTACTTTTTAATTTATCTCCAAAGTCACTTTATAACTCATTTAATTAATTATTTAACATTACCTTTTAAAATGTACTTTTCCCACCAGGTAATATTAAACAATTAAATAAATTAATTCCCTTTTCCCGACTATAGCCTATGGGAATTAAATAGGCTAATAAGTCCTCAGGGTGATCACTGAGAAGGGGACATTATAGCCCTTACTCCTTAGATTGTATGAGCACTCTTTTATTGAATGACCCATAGCCTAGTAAACATCACAAAACATTTTCTTAGGACAATTAGCTTTGGTGTGACCCTCATGATTGCAATTAATACACCATACTTCTTTTGGCTCTTCACTAATTTCTTTCTTTGCCTTTAATTTCTTCATAATTTGAAGCATCTCTCCACTTAATGTTTGTATTGTTCCTATTCTTGATCATTGCTTCCATCTGAGGCATCGTCATGCATTTGTCTTTTAGATTGTGAAAACATCTTGTGCTCACTTTCTATATCTATGACTTTATTATACATTTCAACATATGATGATGGTGGTATAACTTTTCTTTTTTCCGTTATTTAAGGAATAAGGCCTTCAATGAACCATCTTTTCTTTAATATATAAGTATGTAGTTTTTCTAACTTTACAAGTAATTCTTTGAGCCTATAATTATAAGCTCTAACATTTTCATGATTACCTTGTCTCGTGTAGTAGATTTCTGCTACAATTGCATTGTCATCTCAAAATAGTTCTAATTCTTCTTCAAAGGCCTTTAGTTTCTCTCACGTATTTCAGGAGTCTAGTTCAATCTTTGTTTACAAGTCGATGGCTACACTTCTTTGGGTGGCTGGAAAAGATTGTAGCCAATATGCTTTGCCATCTTGGCCATTTGCTACCCAAATAGTTTCATAGGGTTTGCAATGCCTTATTGGATCGTTTGACCCATTTCTTGCAAACTTAGGCAGTTTTTGCGTTTACACACTAGGGTTTGATGGTGGAGTTGCTATAGCTTTACCTTGGTGCAAACGTGGTGACTAGAACTTGCTTCTAGAGGAATTCTAATCTACATGTTCCATTTCTCTACTAGCTGTGTTGGACACATGGGAATCCTCTAGTCTTCTTGTAACTTCAATTTTTTGCACACTTGTTTCACCTTTAAGTTCTCTTTTGTCTTCTCCAGTCGTTGTCCTAGAGCTTTTGGCTTGATTTCTTCTTCTAGTAACAATTCTTCAATGCTTTTAAGGTTGCTCCTATGTGCATCCCTTTGTTTGGTTATGGAGGAGTTTGTTTCCCAATGAAGACTTTCCTTGTCAAGAGGAGGCTCTATGGATTCTTTGTACCAAACCTTGTTTGGAAGGTTGACCCATACTTCATTCAATAATGGAAGGTATCTTGCTAGTGTCACACACTCTTCCATTTTGTGGTTATTTGTAATGGGTTGAATGCTTTGACATCTTTTATCTCAATTATGAATTTGACTTCAACTTCCACTTTGAGACAGACTTTGGCTTTGAGTTTGTACCATGGGAGTCACTTTGACTACCTCTAGTAGTCTTCTTTTCCATTTTCTTTGTTCTTCCAACCTTAGGGATCATCTGATCTCTCAATCTTGACTACGTCGTGGTCTCTAGCCACCTTTATTGGGGTCTTAGGGCTTGAATTTCTTAAATTGGATCTAGCCTCTTTAAGGAAATGGCACCAATTCTTAAATCTAATACTTGTAATAATGAACAAATAGAGTAGTTAAATATATGTTTATTCACATGAAGTTCTTAGAAAAGTAGACCAAAGATGATCAACCAAGGATCACACTCTTTTGCCTGACTATGCAAAGTTTTTTTAATGAGCCTAATGGTTGCTAAGTAGAACACAACCATCTACCAATTGACTCCTATAACTACCTAAAGCTGACGAACAATCAATACATAGTTAGATACAAACATAATAAAGGCATGGTATGTTGACTTCAATGACATGAATACATGAAAAGGGGTCCTATATAAGGGTCTTAATAACCACGCTGGCCCAGTCTAGATCAAATGCCCCTTTCTTGTCTGCTATTGCTCGTGAATTGTGGTGAAAAATACTATCATATAGGGTTTTGAGTGTATATTTTATGGTCAAAAAGTTCGACAAAATGCATTGAAATATTTGCCTGCTGCTGGAATTGTTGTGGAAATGCCTCGTCCAAGCTAGAATCACTTGGGTGAGCTTGTTGATTGCTCCAAATGAAACTGCCACCCAAAAAATGTATACTATCAAATTCCAGAAGTGTTCCAAACTTGAATCCAATTCTGAAACAATTCACACCTGGGTGTGTACGGTTTTTTTACTCATTCGGTAATGTAGCTCTTTATGTAAGAAATTGAGCTTAAACACCTACAACTATGTATGCAACTTCACAGCCTCGTTTATACAGTCAATTTTCTTGCATTATGAACATAATATGAGGTTACCAAAGAGAGCCACCTTTCCACAAGGTGTTTCATGCATTCTTATAGCTCTCCCATGTCTTCTCGTGGTGGCAAAAGGGATTCCAAATGCTGGGAATGTGAACTGAAATGTCAATAATCCTTAAGTTTCAGTCTTGGCTGAACATAAGGAAAGTACTGCATGTCATCAGAGGGCAATTATATAACCATCGCTGTGGTTTCAAAACCTTCCAGTTGAAAGCAAAAGTGCTGTCTATTGATATTTGGCGGTTTTGAACCACAGGGGCTAAAACAAAAATGCCTCCTGTTGCAAACCAATGCTTTCATTTCCCATCAAATTTTGGTTGATTCCATTGTGTGAACTCGTCTTCTGACTCTCTTGTGATGCCCCAGATCCACCCCATGGTGGCCTCCAACCTGGGATAACATACTGGCTTCAAAGCCATGAAATTATGATCTCTTGGACAACGTGAAATCTTGAGACAAGTCTTGACTGATAATGGTGCTAATGCTCCCTTGGTCATGTTTCTCAAATCTGTTTTATGGATCAAGTTTTTAAATTTGAATCAAATTAAACATACATGCTGCCTAACAATTTCCTTCCTGTTTTCTGTTGATCTTTTATTTGTCTTAACTGTTCCCCTTTAATTGTTCTTAAGAGGGGATAAAATCTTCTTTTTCCATTTTAATATTGTTTTTGAGGATTGTGGTTTGAGATTTGTGTTTTTTTTTTTAATGCAGGGATGAAGAATTGGCCACAGAAGTAGCATGGGTAGTTGTTTACCTTACAGCTCTGTCAGAGATGCATTCGGGATTGTTGATAGAAGCTGGGCTCCTGCCACCACTTATTGGAAGGCTTGCTTCTTCAGATCAACTATCATTGGTCACTCCAGTAAGAAACATCATTAACTTATACATTCCCGCTATTGTGATTCTTGTTCATTGTGAGATTTTTTTTTTCCTTTCTTGCCTTTTTCTTTCTTAAGTAATACAAATGGACAAGAAGTCCATCATCAAGACCTTGCCTTCAACTTTTCTTTGTGTTTGTATGTCCTGTTTTTATGGTATTGGTTCCTTGTGTGTCTACATATATTTCTATATTTTAATTTTTTGTACTTGAAATCAATCCATCTTATTCCTTTGAAAGGTGTATTATAATTTTTCTTGCATTAGATTGCAGTTATTCTCACGAAGACAAGCCAAAGAATTGTTGGTATATAACATGCGCTGATCTGATAATTTGTAGACTGTATTCCATAACATTCGAGCCATGAGTTGGAGTATTGAACATAAGTGCATCCAGACGTTGCTATCTTGCATGTTGTTTGAAGAAATTATGGCTTTTGGGTTTTGACCTATTGTAAGCCTGTTAAGCCTGGGTCATGATAATTATTTGCATAAATGTTCATTCTGACATGCTGGATCATCAAGTTCTCCACCTTACACATACTCTTCACAGGACAAAGGTTAGAATTGTCATGAATGCTGTAAATTATTGTAACAAAGAAGCTCAACAAATTGAGTGGTTGCCATAGAATGGCACAGTAGTACCTCTATCACTTTGGTTCTCCTCTGAGTGATTCAACATAGGTTCCACATGCATCTACAATGTTTAACATAACAGAGACTTCCATAGTGATTACACATAATCCTCACAGGACAAAGGTTTGAATTGTCATGAATGCAGTATATTATCGTAACAAAGAAGCTCAATAAAGCTCAATAAATTGGGTGGTTGCCATAGAATGGCACAGTAGTACCTATATGACTTTGGTTCTCCTCTCAGTGATTCGACATAGGTTCTATATGCAACTACAATGTTTAACATAACAAAGACTTCCAGGAAAACTTGTAAATTCACCTAAAACTGAAATGAAATAACAGGCAGAATATGAGATATGAAACATAGGTGCAATAATATCAAACTGACTTTTATTTACTGCATGATTCAGATTTATAGCTATTGCTAAAGCTAACCATTCTCTGGATATACAACTAAGGCAAACTTAACTGACTTATCACACATGGGTGCCTGACCTGTAAATTGAAGTTGCCTCCAGTGCAAATATAATTACAGAAGAAAGTAATAACACAAACAAACAAACATACAAAGGGAGATAAATGAATAAATAATTTTCTTTTTCATATAAATTGAATCACTACTACTCAACTCGCCTGGGTCTCAGACCTCCTGCATGACTACAATTTGGATAATCTCCAGTCAACTTTGTTAGGATATTATAGGTGTTAAAGAAACCCAAGGCTTGTTTTTAACAATACCATATTTTTCAGTGATGGCATCTTTCTTGAAATGAAATCTCCTGTTATTGAAATAAATTTTTCTGAGGGTCACTCCTCACTCATAAGAGGGAATGTTGCCTTCCAAAAGATGTACAAGGATACTTCTGCTATCAAATGATTAAATTGTTTCTGAATGTCAGACTTGCCAGTAAGTACTCAAAAGAATTTAGCTTATCTAGGTATTCTAAATCTATAATGTAATGCTATTTCCCATCAAAAGTGAGAGATTGCATCATGCGCCTTATTGCTAGATTACTTCAATTTAAAGGTATATTGCTACTGAAAAACTGCAATATGGACATCAGAAATACAGTAAAGCAATGCTGTGTGATCTATCTATCTATCTTAGAGTTCCAAGTCTTTTGCCATTTTTAGTATATGCTAACTGTAAACCTGTGATGATAGTTATTCAGACTTGTTAGGTTATCAGAGCTTAGTTTCATCTTTAGATACACTGTATAAGCAACAGCCTAATATTTACCTATATTAAATTGTGATTAAAAACTGTATGTTGTTCTTGACAGGCCTATCAAATATGGCCGTTTTTGGTTGATCTATAATTGCCTTAGATATTCCAGTGGACATGTCATTTACCAACACAATTCTTGAACATTGTGACTAAAGATGGCAGTGGTGCTACTATACTTCAATAGCTATGCTTAAAAGTTGCAGGAAAGATGGTTTTTTTTTTTTTTCTGCTGTACCACATTACTTGAACTCCCATATCCAAACCCAAACCCAACCCCAAACTGCTAACTTAGCAAGAAAGAAAGGTATAATATGGAACACAAACATGGAAGAAGGTAGTTGCTAATAATAGACCTATATAAAGAAAGGGTCCAGACAAGGGGTTCAGAATGAAGATGATAACTTAAAACTTCATTTAGGTCAAATTGGTTTGCAGGATAGTGAGCCTATCAAGGCATATCTATTTAGATAGAAGATTGTTTCTACCATAGATGAAAAACTCGCCAAAAACCCAACAAGTAGTTGAAAACTCGCGAGTAGTTTTTGAAAACGAGTTTTTGTGAAAAACTCGGCAAGTTTTTGGAAAAAACTCATGCGATCAAAGACTAAAGCCTGCGGCCAGAAAAAAAGGCATTTCACTTCATTTTTTCAGCTGTTTTTCACTCTTGCTTGAGCAAAAACCCACTCCAAACCATTTTGCATCTATTTACAGTGATTTTGCATCAAAGAGACGAGATTTGAAGAGGATTTTCATCGAATTTCGAAGGAAAATTGGATTTACAAGTAGGTTTTCTGATTTATCTTGTTTCTTTTTTTTTAATTTTTTCTTCATTTTGTTGATTCTTTGTTTAAAAAATATCATGAATGTAGTGTGAAAAAGATTTAAATACATTTATATTCATCAAAACAAGATTCAGATTCATCAAAACAAGATTTTTTGACATATTTTTCTGATTTTTTTACATATTTTGTTGATCTTTTCATTTTTTTGAAATTCTCTTCAAACTCTAGTTATTTTTTTTAATTTTAAATCCTCTTTTTTGTTGAAAAACATGTTTACAATCTTAGATTAGCTTAATTTTTTACCAATTTAAAGTAATTTTTTGATTTTTTACATTTTTTCACATTTTTTTGAAACCCTAGATATTATTTTCTTTTTTTAATCCTTTTTTCTTATGAAAATGTTAAGAATCTTAGATTAGTTTAGATTTTTACTAATTTATAGTAATTTATTTTGATTTAATCTAATTTAGCTTGTATTTAAATTTTCTATCAAAAAACTAACAAGTTGTGCTTTCACTTTGTCATTGTGTGTGTAGGTTAATTGATAATGGCTTCTACATTCGGTTCTGCCTCAGGCTCAACCCCATCCATGCCTGGGGGATTTGTAGGCACTCATCTAGCAGGAGCTAGAGATCCTCCTTCGAAATATGCATATCAAGGACCCGAACCTGGCTCAGTCTTTTGCATTGGATGTGAAAAAGTATACCATGGAGGCATCAATCGCCTCAAATACCACCTTGCAGGCATCCCTCAACGTGATGCTAAGGCTTGTCCTAACACTAACGAGAAAATAAAAAGACGAATGAATGCCATACTTGTAGTTGTAGAAGAAAAAAAATTGCAAAGAGAGAAGGCAAAGGTGGCAATGCAAACAACCATAGCTTCTTTTCAAGGTGCTCCAATCAACCTTGAGTCGGATGATGATGTAGCAGGCATAGTGGGCTCTCTTTGTGGTCCACGTATACAAAGACAACCCACCACCACCTTGAGCCCTTCATCCACCTCTAGTAGAGCACTAGGATCAACACCTA
>VDFB02263667.1:0-14922 GCA_007258455.2 Sequoia sempervirens
ATGGGCGACTTTCGTCCGCATCGTTGGCAGTTGACGCGTCTGTCTGGTATCTAAAATTCAAAAGGCAGCTAGGACTCTCACCCTTCGTTTCACCCTTCTCTGGCGACGTTGTCATTACTGAGAGATGTCTCTTCCCACAAATTCATTATACAGAGGGATAGTAGGCACCCTCTTCTAGGGCTTAGTTGTCATGGCTGAGGCTTTCTCTTCAATTCATCCCGCGGGATGGTAAATATCCTTTTCGACCTAACTTCCACACGGCCTTATCCATTGGGAATCCACACCGAGTAAGTTGGAGCCGATGTAATGTTCTATTCGATTTCAATACTATGTCATGTTTCTGGGGATTCCAACCTCCGGATCTGGTTTAGACGCCATATTCTTTAACTGGTTGATCTATCTCATTCGATTGCGTAATTTTAAGATTTGAAAACTTAGGTCACACAAGATTTGGAAGCCCAGTTTACACAAGATAAGGAAACATAGGTTATGATCGGATTATTCACAAGACATATACACATGGGATATGCTAGAATGTATTCCTAAGTTTTGTAAGCATAGGTTACACATGGATATGTTGTATAGATTTGTCAACTTATTCGCAGAATTGCTACATTATTATCTCTATGTAAATCTCCTGTAGTTATGGGGCATCCTATTATTATTGGCAAATGAATCTGGTCAATGCGCATGGACCTGTCAATAGACTCTTCTAGGAATTGAGTTACAATGATTTTTATATTAAATTATGACAACGTTTGTAAAATAACAAGTAATAAGTACTAGGTAAAATTGATAATCTGTGTCAGAATTAGAATTTTAGACTCCTCCAGGGATCTGGGTTAACAATGCCAGTGTTTGTAAGATTAACATTTGGATTGGCAGAGGCAGGGCTAGAAGGAAAACAAATTATAAAGTTTTGTGATCTTACTGAAATTGTAGAGGTTTATGGATCTGGTGATATGGGAATCGAATAGATATAGGGTTAACTGATGTTTTTGTTTTTGTGACAGTCAGGCTGGGGAGCTCAAATGCTATCCGCACTTGGTAGGGTGCTAGAGTTTAAAACTTAGCATCGGAGGAATTATTCAGAAGGTAAACACTGGTCATCCGATCACAGATGATCTTTGGTGATTATGCCTAATTTCCTTTAGGAATCAGTCTATTCCTTCAAATGGTAAAACAACAGGAGCCTTACATTTGCATACACAGCTATAGGGTTTGCTTTACCTAATTGGGTGTTGGATCAAGCCAAAATAATGTGACCTTGATTCAGCTTAAAATTTCATGAATCATCAGTTTCTCAGCTATGCTACTACTTTCTGTGATCTATTGAGGGGTTCCAATGCCAATTGAGTGGCATTGTTTAAAGGGCCAAAGAACAGGACGTCTATTCAAAGCATTCATATGTAATGTAGGTCTTTAATGCCAGTCTATGTGTCAGAACATTTATGCTTTCATGCCCAGAAAGTGTGAACATGACAATTGCTTTCACAAGCATGATACATGCTCATATTAGTTGTTGATTATCAAATTCACAGATTGTTTATGCAACTTCCTTGCATGCTGCCTGGAAAGTTGGAGATACAATAACTATATAGAAATCCAAAACACAGGTAAAGTCTTTTGATCTTATTCTCTGATTGCTTTGCCCATAAATATCTAGAGAGCTTTTAGCAAAAAAATTCTTGAACACGATATTTTATGTTTAGGATAGTGGAATGAATGGTTGGTGGAGCCCGTTAGAGCTATTTAGATCAAGTTTCAATTAATTTAAAATACATTTAGATCAACTAATTTAGATAGTTTTCAACTATTCTAGATCATTTTCACCAATTTTTGAATTGTATTAACTGATTTAGATTATTATCAAATAATTTAGATCCATTCCAATTATTTTTTTTTTTGGGCAGTAAACTATATATTTTATTATTATTAAATTATAAAGTGAAAGTACAAAAAATACGAACTGTCTGTTTTTGGAAGGCCAAAGCCAATCCAGTCATGAACCACCAGTAACCACCCAAAAACAACCCCAACCTAGAATTTACAATTGCCACCGAGTGCATGAACGCACAAAACAAAAAAGCTACCACAAGCTGCACTACCCGTAACACCCACAAAGCAAAATTACAAAATTTGAAGCCATTACAAGGCCGCAAACAACCAGTAACCGAATATCAAAAGAAGCAAAAGAAAATGATAAAGGGTATTGAACTACCCCACTTCAAACCTTGCGACCATGCCCTCGACCAGTACCACGATCACGAGCCTTGCCACCACCTCGTACTTCACCGCAACCCCTTCCGCGCAATTCAACATGGCCTCGAGCCTTCCTCTACAACTCCATGTCCAACCACGCACCAGCCAACTTGAAACAAAAGAGTTTTGGATTCATTTTCTCTTTGGGAATCCCAACCGCAATCTCTAATTCCCAATCATGTACAAAGTCCAAAATAAAAGCCCAGTATTTTTTAGCCTCCGCCTTCCTTTCCAGGGTATTGCCCAAAGCTCTGTGCAGAAGAAAGGGGTGCCATTGATGTGGCACACCCGGGAAGCCAATCTAGTCACCATCAACGGCAACGATACATTGCCCTGGCACTACACAAGCTAGAATCTCCTCCAAGCCACCCTGCCATTTAGGTTTGACACATCTTTCCATCACCCTTCGAACCTCCTCACGCGAGTTGAAATGGAGGCCTCATGCACAAAACAGAGAAGAAATGTCTGTGTTTGTGCGATGACGAAACTTGGAAACCAAAAACTCCATTCCCAAGAGAGCTCGAACCAAACTGAGGAAGAATGGGTCACTTGTGGCGAAAACATTCTTCAATCTTTCGTCCGTGACAGACCCCAGAAATGGCATTGAGGGCGAAATTTGCTTCCATTCTCTTGCCTGCATCAACCTTTGGCGTGCACCAATGAAGCTTGCAAGAACAAAATGAATGAACATCGAAAGTGCTAAGGAGTAAATATGCCTCGAACTTGCCGAACATTCAAAGCCCCTATACCACACAATTTGAAATGATGCCACATCGCATCAATCGGCCGCTTCATTAATGAGGCTAACATCGACCGCCACCTTTTATCCCTCTTACCAAATTTCCGCTATGTTTGAACCAAACTGCTTGGCTATTTTCACCGCCATTTTTTATAGTTGGTCAGCCAAGGTGTTGCCCTCACGATAGATGTGAGAAACTTTGAACTTTTGCAAATTATTGAGATTGTTTCGAATTATATTGACTATTTTGTCAAGTTTCCAGACTTGTGCATTGCCATTGGCAATCGCATTGACAGTCACCTGCAAATCCCCTTCCAGATGTAATCTTTCTACATGCAGCTTGTTTGCCAAATCCATTGCTAGGAGTGCAGCTTGCACCTCCGCCTCGTTATTCGTGCCTTCCGCCAGCTTCTTAGTCTCAATTGCTAAAATGTTACCTGTCTTGTCACAAGCAACACACCCAGCCCCCAAAAGGTCCCAGATTACCCTTCGACGCTCCATCAAAATTAATTTTTATCCACCCCCTTTCAGGTTTACACCACTGAACTGAGGCCCTTGCACAGGCAGAGGGATGAACCCCCGAAGACCCATTAACGGGTAGATGCATTCCAATTATTATTTAAATATATTTTGACAAATTTTGATATATTCTGACATTTTTGAGTATATTTTATGTTATGATAGTTTTTTAGTTGGAGTTGGCAAAAACCTGAAATAACAACCAACTGCTAAGCCCATTAAAATATCTAATATAAACTTCCATGAGAAGATGGCAAACAAAAAACAAATTTAATAGATTAAAAGTCATCATGTCTTTAGTTTATTTTCACCATTAATTTGAAGGATACATAAACTGTAGGGACAGCAATCACATTCTCTAGACTATTATTCTGTCTGCAGAAAATTAGAAGATGAACATATGTCTTTCCAAGAAAGAAGATATCTGCCTCACGCTGAAGCAGATGAAAACCTTTTCTTAAATCTGAATTTCAGGCAATATCTAGACCATTAACTTGATTCCTTCCCCTGATCATTTGTTCCCTAATTCATACCTTCTGATTATTGATTCCACAATTAATGCGACAATCATGTTCAGAGGCATTCTACAGTGGCACCATGGACCATCATGTTGCAACTGTGTAAAAAAAAACTATTTAAATCCAATTATATTTAAAAAATAATTCCATAAATAGTTCTAAAGTAAAATAAAATAACTCTTAAGTAGATAAAAATAATTCTTCAAATAAAAATAAAGTATACAAAGTAAATAAAAGAAAGTATATCTTAAGTAGTCATAAAGTAAAATAAAATGACTCTTAAGGAAATAAAATAACTCAAGCCTGATATATCTCGGTGTTTTTAAGATAGATGTATTTAAGATATCTGTACTAGTATCTAACAAGAAATCAGTACTTCAGGCTTTTATGGTGTATGAATCTTAGAACACAATTTGTTACATGAATTAAAGGAACATATTGTACAGAATGTAATGCATAACAAGTTCTTCTCTTGTAAAAACCATTTCAATTGAAGTTGAAAATGCTATTTTGAGTAACATTTCTTTGGGTAGTTGTCAGACTGTTCATCATAATTGTTTGTTTTAGTAATACCTTTTTTATTTTCAATTATCAATAGTACCATCTTCATTTTATGATTTTTCTTGAAGAACTTGTGTAGTTATGTACTTCTTATCAATTGTTTTTAGTTATATTTGTTCCTGTTTTGGATTTAATGGTCTCCATACCGGCAGCTTATTTTTGCATTATTTGTAATGCAACTTTCTGCTCTCTTTCATATTTCATGTTATTTGTTTCCACTTTTTGAAACAAATGTTTGTAGCACCACTCTGAGCTCACCATTTTTGTAGGTGTGGTATTGAATTATTAAAACTAAAGAAAACTGTCTTGCATGAATTGTAGGTTCTATCAGTAAATCCTATAGAATTACTACTTTTCGGTATCTCATGAGTAATCTTTATAGTTTCCACTATTACTATTTTTATATGCTTGCTTGTAGGAAGAAAGTTTCATTTAAGAAGAGGAATCTCAAATGACTTGTCTAATGCTCACCAACCTCAGCGGCTGGAAGAACTGTGCATGATACGGTAAATGAATAAAATTTTACCGGTAAAAAGATGTACCAAAGTTGGCTGGCTTTGAAAATTATTGATGCATGGTTTGAATAAAATCTTGAGTTTACTTTCACGTCCTGACTTGAGGAAAGATAAGAAATCACATATAGAAATCCATAAATAAAGGCTCCACCCCAAATATGGGAGAGTTGAAAGTTCAAGTCCCACGCATATGTTACAACTAAGCTGTTCTGGAGGTAGGGTAAACTATAACAATATTTAGAAGGTCAAACATATTACCAAGTTACTGTAGTAGCAGCAAATCACCAGAAACATGATTGGATATTCTCAATGTAGAAAAAAGATTAGCTTGTCATTTATTTAATCATTTGAGTATCGTCTTTTAAATTAAAGGATGACATAAATCCACCATTGTCATACATTGAAGTGGAAAGCATTCAGCACTTGTGTTTTTGAAGTGATGTATGAAGTGGCGGCTACTTAATCAAAATACATTGTAAATTTTACTTAATGCTCCTTACATAAAAAAAAGAAATATGTTTGTGGGTGACTTCTAAGGATAACTTTGTTTATATTACATTTATTTGGCCAAATTGGTTATTCGGACCTCTCAAAGACTTAGACTTCATTTTGTAATGTATCATTTGAGTTAGTATTGTCCTTATTGACATAATTTTTCTCTTCCATGTTGCTTAACACACCAGGAGTAATCATTCCATCCTTAAGATTGCCATTAATATCATAATCCTTGCCTTTCTAGCTGTTTCTTTTCTTCAATTTGTGTGTATCAATTGCCCTACATATTTTCCATTCATATCCGCATTGATTTAATAGATGTGAGACTCTTTATGGTATCATTTCTATATTTGAACATGGTGGGAATAAATATATCAAAGTTATTTTGATTCTTGAAAGTTGAAAGATCTTTAGGATTAGCTCACTTAGGAAACAAGCTGAAATGACTTATTACATTGTTAAGGGTAGGTTGTGTTAAAAGGCAATGATGCTCATGCTCAGCTTTATTAGCATTTGCAAAGTTTATAATTTTCCCACCAGAAGTTGTTTTTTGGATTTATCCAACATCTAGTTTCAACACAAAGGTCATGAGCATTAAACTTATTTTGGCAATATTTTGTTTTTTTTAACACTCATTAGTTGGGAAAATATTTTGATCAGAAATATTTTAATACAATCTTTTAAGTTTTACGGTACTTCTACTTACTATTATGGATAATATCATTGTAGTTCCCAATTTTGTCTTTGAACTTCATAGGGATATAAGATTTGATATTATCAACATTATTGGTTATATCATCATTTTCTACAATTCAGTAATTAATCGAAGCTTCAGAGTCTTTAGCCCACCCTTGTGTAATAAAATAAAGTTAATCACAATTAATATGATGATGCTGCTATCTTTGTTGACCAAATAGAATATGATGAATTACCTCCTGATTTAGATTCCACAAGTTCTAATCACTCGCCCATCACTTATCAAAGTCAAGAAACACTTAACAAAAGTTGCGCTGATAATTCTACAGGCCTTTCCTTTGGTCCTCCTTATGAGATGGCTATTACTAATATTAGAAGGGATAACAGGGTGTTTGTTGTTACTTGAACTTAGTAGCTTCTGTTTATATTGTATTCATTTAATCATGGCTTTAGACAATGTCTCAGTCCAACCAGTTTCATTAAATAGAATATTTTAAATTGTATAACATTTTGATTTAATATTGAAGTGTAGGTTATAAAACACTTTTGAAATTTCTCAGTTTGTTCCTGTTTTGCGAGAAATTCTGCAGGCCCAAACTTTGCAACTGTAAAGAATAACCAAAATGAAGTGTTAACAAATGATTTCTTTTCTTAGCCCAATTGCACAGTTCCACATTTCTACAGGCATTTTCAAGACTATAATAAGCCTTCCATTTACCAACAATGCTATTCTGTATGCTGTTGTTCCAATTTAAGCGGCAGGTGAAGACTAGTAAGTATTTAAAAGACTGGACGTCTTCTTGAGTATTGTTGTCATACAAAGTTGGAGGAGATTGCATGTGAGGGGGATTCTGTTGAAAATAGCACCAGATATAATTAAAAAAATAATGGAAAAATTATTTCATATAAATGAAAAATTATGAACAAATATATATTACAAAATAAAAGCTTAGCCCTGTGTGCTAATAAATTTGTTAGACAACAGATTAGGGCTAAGGTGGGAACTATGTAAGAGATAAGGAAAACTGGGATTTTGTGGGATGAGCAGGGAACAAGAACCAATGAAGCAACCTTGGCAGTTTCAATGATGGATATTTCATGGCATTCTTTAGAGAGATATTTAAGATAGCTGAGCTAATGTATTAAAGATCTAAAAGATTAAATGGTATTTAAATTTTTAATGTTTTCTAATTTAAAGTTTCTATTTAATTTTATTTGGATTTTTCCTAAGAACTCTTGATTTTTATAAAACTGATTTTTTTGTTTCAGTGAATGATTTAGTTTAGGGCTAGTGTAGTGTTCCCTTATAACATGACTGTTTTAATTATCACTGCTCAAATAAATTCTGTTATAATCCAACATTCAATGATATAATTAACAGGTCACAAGCTCTGATCCAGGTCTGAAAGCAAGCATATATATTTTTTGTAGCTACAACATATGGCAAGTTTGATACAATACAGTAAGCAGGTCTGAGTACAACCCTAAGGGTTTGTGATGCCAAACTTACAGTTACCAGCAAACTGTATTGAAACCAGAACCAAACCATACACACCTGAAGCTTGATTTTACTCACGAATAGCCTGTTTGCCTTTTAGGAGGTGCAAGGAGTGCGCAGATCTGAATATGGGTGACTGTAGACCTTGGTACAAAGCCCAGATCTGAATATGGGTGTCTGTAGTCCTTGGTGCAAAGCCCAGATCTGAAATAAATGACTGCAGGTTTCCAGTGCATAGGCCTAGTTTTGGAACAGCAACCCATATGCATGAAAGCAGCTGCTATATTCTTCTTCCTCTGCCCACGGACTGTCCTGAGTGGCAAATTAACCCAAGAATGGAGAGTCTGAATTGTAGTCTAATGCCAGCTGTGCCTGGTAACTTCTAGCAAGCTGGACCAGGGATATACAAATTAAATTAATGAACAATTGCAGTGCCTTTCCTTATTGTAATCTCACCCTCCTTTCGGTGAATATCTCCCAGCACATAAATTATGGGAGGTTTGCCCTCCTTAATGTGGATTTTTCTTCAGATCTGGTGGTATGAAGGCTGCAACAATGTGGAACAGAATCTGTGTTCAATCAGATCCCTACAGAATCCCCTCTTTGGTGCCCTCCAAAAATGGTATGATTCCCTCAGGATGGTAATGGACTCTTGCCCAGGCAGCGCTTGATTGCATTCCCAATCCTCCTCAGCACTTGTACTACTGAAAATAAAAATGAGATCACAAATATTAGCCCAAACTGCAAACCCTGGCTTGGATTTGCCAAGAACAGAGGTAGGGTTTTCATCCTAACCTCAAAAGTGCAATTGAGGGTTTTCGTCCTTGCACAGCACAAATGGAAAACTCTTAAAATACCATTCATGTACTCCAAAAGATTCTGCGGATCAACTTATATCAGCTTGGCAGAAAGAGTCCAAGGCCCTAAATTGGGTGCCGACTTTATATGAAATAGGTCCCATGGCCCAACTTGAGCGCCACTTTTAAACTTCAATTTTAACTTTATTTTTATTTTATATTTTATTAATTGATTAATTAATTAGTTAATTTTATTTTATTGGTGTTGGTATAAAAAAACACTATTTTACATAATAATAATAGCGAGATTATTGGCGGGAAAATGGACATGACAGCTAGCAATCTAGTTCATAATCTTTTTCTTGACTCTGTCTGATACTTGATGGGTGGTGGGAAGAAAGGGATTTGGTATTCTATCCTGAAAAATTCAAAGCCAGTTTAGACCAAGTTAGGATCATTTGCGCACTTGTGTGAACATCCTGTTGGTTGCATCTTCTAGTACAACATTTAAGCTTCCATGCAACATCAAGCTATGTTTCCTATATTTAGTCAAATCTCTAACTATACATGAATTGGAAATTTTTTTGGAATCATTTTGTTGGGACAGTTTTCATACTTGTAGACTTGATATATAGGTAAAAGGAAGTTACATGGCTTCCTATATATTCTGTTTCCTGTTATTCATTGTGATACATTTGCTACGTTGCGTTGCTTCATGTCTTCCCAAGGAAAGGGAAGTGTTGAGAGTATTGTATATGCTATATTTGAACTTAGGAATGTTCTAGGAAAGGATACAGCTTTTGTTTGTACATAATTTTGTTACATTATTTACACACTGAATACTAAAAGAAACAACTTTTGATGATCTCCAAAATTTTGTTATCACTACCCTGTATGGTAACGACATGTAGGTATGAGTTTGAGTATCAATGGTACCATTAATTATGGGGCTAGGTATATCCTTTGCTGCTTGCATTTGTGTTTTCTGTTTAACTGTGATGTTTCACAAGTGGATGAAACTTTTTGAGTTCAAGAACAAAAGTTCTACATTTATTTGTTATGAAGCCTGATGGAGGAACCCTTGCGTTAAGCATTGGCATTCCTGTACACTTATCCTAAAATGAATCAGCTATGAAAGATAACGAGACTTGAGTCATGCATACATAAGTTTGTTGTGCAGGAAAGTAAGTTTTGCAGAGGAACTAATCAATTAGAGAAAGGTATGCCACATATGATCTGATAAAGGCATCGGTTATCATTTATCTTTCATTGACTTTCTAGTCATGAATTCAGCATCTATGTAGTCATTTTGCAGTTAGTTATATAATGGTTACTGTAAGCTAACCCTAGATGTGGCGAAAAGGATCTTGCATCATTTACTACAATAAAGTCCTTTAAGACTGCAGGAGCTATACAAAGGCCATTAAATCTCAATTAAAACTGCGTTTTGAACTATAGATGTGTTGGGCAGGATCATGGACCATTTTTTGTTGCCAACTGCAGCATGCATACTTATCTTTGATTGAGCTTGAGTTGGCACCGTACCTTCTCAGAAATGTTCTTATTCTTACACTCTGAAAATGTTATGCTGAGTAAAGTAATGTTCTTCCAATTTATTTCAATTGATTTGTTGGGTGTCATAAATTTGGTTTTAAAAACAACTTCAGATCCTCTCCGATGTGCTGTTTCTGTTTATCATTTAAAAAATGTAGTTCCAGATTAAGTTCATAACAGTGGTATTAAAGCCTCTTTCTTGGCCCTGTGCTATAATTGTTTACAATGCATGACTTTTTGATCAATATCTGGGCTTATGGGAAACTTATACTGAGGAATCTCTTCAAAACATTTATATTGTGTAATATGCTGAGCTTTATAAAGATAAACTATAGATATTACTCATGTAACTTGAGAATCCTACAATGGAAGCTGTAAACAAGGATGGGAATAGACCAATTAATAAAATTGTTGGCAATGGTCTGAGCCTTAATGGTAGTCCTTACAATCGTAAGGTTAATTTAGCTGAAATATTATTCAATTGTTGCACTTGCTGTCATCATACTCTTGTAGTTGTTGCTAAGATTAAAATTATAATTCTGACAAAATTTTCCAGCCTTTGTTGTAGAGATTGGAATAATTGCTTTAGCTAATATTCTTCTAGATGGGCTGGAAGAAACTTAAAAAAGTCCAGTTATTCTATCGTTGGGGAGGGTTATGCAAATTATGTAACCTCCCGAGCCTTTCCAAGAGTTTCTTTTAATCTCAAACATAGGCATTTTCCCTTCCTCATTGGCCTCTAAATGTTCACTGTTTCTTGTTTCTCTGTATGTTTTCTTTTCCTTTTCATAGACAAGACCTATAGCTTTTTCCCTACTTGATTCCTTTTTCTTCCTTCTATTAGACAAAGCTCCTTTTTTGGTAGTTCCATTAAGATTGAAAAGCAAGAGGTGGGTAGCTAATCCACCAATTTTTGATACCACCCAAAGCGGGGATGCTACCAGTAGAAACTTCTTTTGCTCCTCAATTACTGGCCACATGAAAATACTCAAAAACTGTTTGATTTCTTTACGAATCCTCTTCGGTGCTTGCAAGCTAGAGGACCAATTAATGGGGTCTTCTTGGAGGACTGCTTTGATCGTAGTCAACTTTCTTACTAAAATCAATCATTTCCCTTTCTGGATATTGAGTGTCTTCTTGAGCCTGTCTATTAGACTGAGCCAAAAATTTGATTTAGCTTTCTCTTAAAGAGAGGAAATCAAATATAGGAACCAGGAAAATGTGCCACTTCACATCCCAAGATTTTGGTAACTCTCATGTTCATGAAGAAGACTCTATATTTCCTTTGTTGACGACTTTGCTGGAGGCCACCTTGTAATTTTGTAAATTCTTCTTGATGCACATGCATTCCCCTAAAGAAGGATTAACAGTTACCATAGTATTGTCCACAATTTGGAGGTCGGTGATCACATCCATAGTTTGAGTAGTTTGACGACTCTGCAAGTCTAGGAAAAGATTCTTGGGACTCTTGAGTCCTAGGGCTCATGGAGTCGACTTGCCAAGGACTCCCGAGCTGAGTCTTGGAGAGTCCAAGGTCCTAGCGAGTGACTCGCGCGAGTTCTAGTGTCGGGCTCCCAAGTCCCAACTTAGGACTCTTGGCATCGCCTGGAAACAACAAGTATGAATGTTTAAAACTTGTTTTTTGTTTGTTTTTTTCATTTGAAAATTTGAAACTATGAGTATGAATGATGAAATTTCAATTGAAGATCATATAACATGTGTAATATTTGAATTATGAGAAATTGATAATCAAATTAGGCTCTTATGTTCTCTAACTGCATTAATTTTTTATTTATTTTTTTGTAAACTATGGTTTTCTTCTTTTCCGAGTCCTAGCCGAGTTTTTTGCCAAGTGTGTGCCATGTCCCGAGTCTGAGTTTTCAAACTTTGATCACATCAATACAAAATATGTTTAGCTCTTTCAAGTTTTGTTGTCTTGTCTCTTTATCGCTTCCCTAGAGCTTCAGCCAGAACAATATATAGGTATGAGAAGGAATCACCCTATCTCGACCCCTCGATTGTTTAGAAAAAAACATTTTATCTCATTGTTTGTTAATAGATCTTCGATGTACCTTGTTACTTTCTTTTCAAGATTTTCATGATTCTCTAGGATCCTTCATGGGATTCCAACCTAAGCATTCTATTGACCTGCTTTTATGTCACTGTGTTGTGGTCGATAATTTTGTCCTTGCCATAAACATCATACAACTATTCCATAATTGGCACTTCTTCATCTTCATATCCTCATTAAGTCCCAATCATTGAATGGCATCTGGAAGCCACCTTATTTTGACTTCTATGCAGCCTTCCACGGGGACATTCACCCCCTCCACCCTCTTGGCTCAAAAAAAAATTGTCATCTCCAGAGACGGAGACTGTTTCTGTGAATACAGTGGGAAAATGCTCCACTATGCCACTAC
Source organism: Sequoia sempervirens (assembly GCA_007258455.2). NCBI lineage: Eukaryota > Viridiplantae > Streptophyta > Pinopsida > Cupressales > Cupressaceae > Sequoia > Sequoia sempervirens. Next base: position 12,575 of record VDFB02263667.1, read on the forward strand.
CATTGGCAGCAAGTAGGAGACATCCTTGGGATGCCTTCCTCAAAGAGGGGATGTTTCTAGGGTGCCCCCTTTGATGGGGACATTGAGGGGACATTGAGACGTCCCTAGAACCCTCAGGAAACTCAACCATGTGTGTTGAATGTCTGGGAAACTTGCAGCCATTCTCCACATTTGTCATTTAAAAATTATGTTAAAAAGGCATTATTTTGAATTTTGGGCCACTAACCCTAATCCTAGTAGTATAATGAGTCCCACCCACACCCTAAACACTCAAAAAAGCTATGAACTTTGCATAGCCCTCATCATTTAGACCAGTCAGATTCCTCAACTTCACTGTTAGTTCTTTGAAGAGTGAAGATTTGTTTAGAAATGTTGAAATAGTGAGGACTTGGTGTTGGAGAAAACATAGTGATAAAATTATGAAAATGGCATTCGCTATGAAGGTCTGTGTGGTGTCAGATGCTAGACCCCAAATCAAGGTCCTTGGTCCCCTATCCCATTCTCTTGAGACTCCATGGAACGTAATTTCTATGCAACCTTGCTAACAAATTTTTTCTTTAAATATTCTTTCTCCCAAGTATTCATTTTCTTTTTTAAACTTGTCAACAAAGATGGACATCTTAGTTCACCAAACCTTTGGTGCTCTCACTCCCCTATTCCCATAGAATCTCTATACTCAGGGTTTTCCATTTACATCTGTTTAAACCAATAAGTGGACGTTTGGGGTGGGACATCCTCCTTAATCATCACACTTACATGGCATTCAGTCTTTGGAGGTCTCAAACAAAGTGCAGAAAATTGAGTTGGTTCCAGAAAATTGTCAATACACTACTTATTGCTTTATTCCACACAGGTTTTCACAATAACTTTCCACCTAACTAGCTCTAAGTCTAGGTTCATGCAACAAAATAATATTTGGTTTCTACTCATTAATTAAACCTTGTCTCTTCAAAGGAGCATGCATTCCCTCATTATTCTAATAAATAATCTGAATTTATCTTTTTGCTCTTCTTGAGTAGATGCTGTTAGAACCTAGAGGCACTGATCTAGTCACCTCTACAATAGGCTTCTTCTGAATCTTCATGTTCATATTATCTCTGTCCCTCTTGCTTTCACTTGGTCAGATGTCTTCTGTTTGCTACTTGACTGAATGATGGGCCAATCTCTCGTTTTCTTATTCACATTAGTTCTTCCTTTTCCCCACAATATGGGCTTCTCCCATGATGGCTTCTTTTGTTGGCTTGCCTTCCCGTGCCTGTCTAGGGTGCCTTAAATGTATTTATAAATGCAAATTTCTCCATCAAGCTTCTGTCCTTAACGCCTTGTTTGGCACTCGTGTACCCATTTCATCCTCTGCCTCTCAGCTCCCTTACAGTCATTAGGTCAAGCTTTGTCCTTGCTCAATTCCCTCACCTTCCTCCATCTATCCTTAGTGATATGCTACTTCTTTGTCTCTTGAAACCCTTACTCATCTCCTTCTGCTACCTTCCCTGGATGGATTGGAATCTTTTGTTGCTCTTCCAAAAGTCATTCGTTTACTTCGTGTCCATACTTTGATAGGCTCTACATCTGAACTGGATGCATCCAAGTGGCTGGATTTATTCCAGACCCACTGATTTTGGCATGCCACTTTTTGTCTTGATGATTCAGGTATAGTTTTCTGTTCCCTGTCCTAAGTTTCTTGAAAATGTGAATCTTCCCAGGAAATTTCAGAGTTACTGGAAGACATAGTCCAACCTAACTCGTGTGGCACCTGAAATACATCCATAACCAACATGAGCATTAGAAGGTATTTCTTGCCACTTTTTGTCTTGATGATTCAGGTATAGTTTTCTGCTCCCCGTCTTAAGTTTCTTGAAAATGTAGAAAAAATCTTCCCATGAAATTTCAGAGTTACTGGAAGACATAGTCCAACCTAACTCGTGTGGCACCTGAAATGTATCGATAACCAACATGAGCAATAGAAGGTATTTCTTTCATCTGTTTGAAACTGATATGCCAATGCTTAAATAAGATCAAAATTCCATAAAAAATCGTCCTTGGAATTTCTGCTGCCTATCTGCTTCATTGAAATGATAAAATTTAAAAATATCCTTTCGGGGTACGAAATGATCTCATCGTCCCTATGAGTCTCAATTTCCCCTTGTGCATACATACAAATCTTCCACTGGAAGTTGGACACAGAATTCTAAAAAATCAAGCCTCTAGATAATAGTCTGGGTATTTCGTTCCAGTTTTTTCATATCCAGCGATAGAGCTGGACTACCACTCTTTCTGAATATTTCTCCATTATTTAAAATTTATTTATAATTATGCGTACACTACCATTACTTGTTTATTAATAAAGC
>VDFB02263668.1:0-36148 GCA_007258455.2 Sequoia sempervirens
TTGCAATTCACACCAAATTATTCTCCCTTATCTAAAATACTTAGTTAAAAAAACACATTAGAAGTCATGTCAACTTTAGGACGAGGAATTTTCTAGAAATACTAAATCCGATTCCCCTATTTATTGTTCACACCTAAAGTTGAGGAAAAAATTCTACTAGAATGTGAAATAGTGGTGCATTTATTAAGGATGATTTGTTTACCCAATGTTTGCAACATCTTTAAATGAGTGTTTGGATAGGTGTAAACAAAAACTGTTGTCTAAATTAAATCCCTAAAAAAATGACTTAGGCAATATAACTATAATAGACAAAATCTAGAGATAGGGTAGCATTTTCAAGGTCCAAAATTGAACTTACTCAAAATAGACATTCATAAGTTTGATGGTCTCATGGAACAATATTTTAAACTTCATAATACACCGAACAATACAATGGTGACATAATCTTATTACATCTACAATCTAAACCTTATCAATGGTATCGATGGATGATGGGCGACAAGCAAGGGGAGATACCTAGTTGGAAATAATTTACTAATGACTTAGTCGCCCACTATGAGCAACCATGGAAGGGAAACTATTTCACCCTTAGACACCTAAAATTGACACATCATCATTTTAGCCCAGTATCCAACAATTTCCTCTATAATTGATTGAATAAATTTTTATTTATTTGATCAATTATCTAATTTTCTTCGTATTATTAATTAAATAATATTTTATTATTTAATTAATAATATCACTATTCATCCAACCCTCTTTGTAGAATTTAATCATCACATCACCCTTTTTCTATAGTCCAAACTTAGATAAATAAATCTAAATATTTATTTATCTAAGTCCCTCATCCCCATCCCAAAAATTAAATAAATATACTTTATTTATTTAAGTCTCTCTTCCATCCACTTTTCATTAAGTGGGCTAAAACCAATTAGCCCACTAATCACCCACTTGCATATTCCTAACCCTCATCAACCCATTTAAACCTTGTACATCCTCCAAAAGTGTACACAAGAATGGTTTTTATACACAAGTTATGGGTCTTTGTATATGTGACATGGATCTTGGTACACCTCAAGGTACCTCTTCTATCCCATCCATCCACTTCTTCTAAGGAATCCTCAATCATTGATTTTCCTTGAATCTTGGACTCCTCTACACCCACCAACCACATGGAGACACGTTTCATCTCCTCACCATCCCAAATCTCTCAAGCAATGAGAGCTCTTAATCCTTCAAATCAATCCTAGCCATCCAATCCCTCACTCAAAAATTATAAATTGGAATCAACCCAAGCCATTATCATACATGACTCCTTGGAATGTAATATTACGTTGTTGGTAGGAGCACTCACATATCTTCATCAACCATTTTGGGGCACAACCACTATAGTTTAGTGCAACAAGGTTTGATATTGGTGAAAATTTTGTATCGATGCGCATATATTTATGGATTTGAATATGTGATATTTTTAGCATAAAAAATATAACAAAGTCAAATCCAAAAATACATGCACATTGTTATCATGGACGATGGAAAAATCTTGTTGTTAAGATAATTTTGTATGTTTTTATTAATATTTTATTAATCCTTATTCTTAATCATAATGTTGCATATATTGTGAGTAGAATATGTTACATTAGTTTAAATTTTCTTGAGTGCTTGTATTTTGTATGAACACATCTTTGGCACACCTAATGGGACCTTTCTCCCCTTTTCTAATCATTTCCATGTGTTCGTAGTTTTTTTCCACTTGAAAGTTTCATTTTAGTTGCTCCACTCCATGTTTCAAGGTATATACACATTATGTGGTGTTTATGGTCCAATTAGCACCATACAATATAGGTAGCGTAAATTATACCTCCTCTCTTGAAAAGATGACATATCAAAGATTTGTTATCTCCAAGGTCTATATAGTTGGGTCTCAATAGTGTTGGGTAGCTCAACATTCAATGGTGGAAAGTTTTTTTAAGGGTCCTTTTATGGTTTGTAAACTAAAAAAATAGTTCTTTCTCAAATGGTTTCCTTTTTATGATTTTCCTATTTTTCTAATGTTTTTCCAATTTTCTATTTTGTAATTATATTTTAATATATTCTAAATGGTTTTTAAAATAAAATGTAAAAGAAATACGGTTAACAAGAAGTAAAATAAAGATGAATGATTTGATTAAAGATTTCAATTCTTCATGCAAATGAGTCTGGGAACAAATTTCAAGAACTTACTTTATCAAAATCATCTATAATAAAATAAGTACAATCTTCAAAGGAATTTTAGAGTTAATCATAAATATATTCACTAAACTATTGTACTTCACATGTGAATTTAATGATAATTCCAATAACTCAACAAGAAATAGATATTAAATTTGGAATATTCTCATTTCCACATAATTTCCACACAAAGAATTGCTTAGTGCACTTTACCATTCAAGAGACAAGAGATAATTGAAGAAGAAGAATCTTTATTAACTTTAGCAAGATTTCACTACACCAAAATTTCGATCTTCTCCTTCGAGAGTTCTTTCTCTATCTATTACACAAATGAAAAAACTAGTAACTATTATTGTCTCATTAAGAGAAAAATACTAAAAGAGTCAGCCCTTGTATTTAGTCTTAGATGCATCCTTTTATAGGAAAATAAAGGAGCTAGAAATATCTAAATGTCATGAAATATCTATTGTAAATTTTGTTTATATATATATTTTAAACTTTAGATCAATCCCAAAATAATTCTCTAACTCCAATCTTCAAAAACTAATGCATGCATCATGTTTTACAAGTTCTTGCATGATTCTTCAAACTACTACTTAACAATGCCTAAAATATAGGGATCAATTTATATGCTTAGCGAGACCCATCTTACAACAAGTTTATTGAATTACAAATAAAAGAATAGATTAAATAGATAAATGTCTCAATATGATAAAAATAGAAAATTTGTCTTAGCACCAAAATTATTCAATTTCAAAATTATTGTTGTCCTCTTTGCCTCTACTTGAACTCAAGATAATATTTTAAACACTTATTTAGTTTTATATTACCTAATACCATTCAATAAATTGAAACTTGGAATCTTCACACATTTTTTGAGAGAAATCTTATTGATCGTTCATATCTGTTAAATCTTTATCAAAAAAAAAAATCAAACTTGAGTTGCATCAACTAATCCATTGAACTTTTGTTTTCTCCACTCCTTCGTCCATCTACCCTATCGTTTATTACCTGTTGAATTTCCTACATTGATTCAATATCATGCCTTTTCATATAACCAAATGTGAAATCATTATTAGATTTATAAAATCTTCAAAATTATCCTAGACTCTATTCAATTCTTCTCGCTCCTTGAAAGAATCTTTTAAATATACCATGCCATCAAGTCTCACTTGAAAGCTATTATCTTGATGGTTTTATCAACAAAATCCATATTATTTTCTTGCAAAATCACATTTTTACTAACTCCTAGGGAGACATTTTGCTCATTTCCCTAAATAAGGGAAGATCTTTCTAATACATTTCATCATCTCTCCTCATTAGACTTAAAAATTGATCCATTATTTGATCTAAATAAATTATTTGGTGATAAAAATACACTTGAATTCTATCTATTTACCAGCTTTGTACAAAAGTGTGTCTATCCAACTATCTAAAGTATGTGCCTTTTATTTCATCGCTTGCAAATTATCTACATCAACCTTTGAGATCAAAATCGATGCATCTATAGAAGTGGTTGGTTGTGTTGGTAATGGGATGATCAAAATGTTGACATTTCATGCGCACCTTATGGCCCATTAGTTATTACCAATCTAAGAGATCTTATATGGGACATATTGCATGGTTTTATGCATCTAATGGTTGAATTAGTCTCTTGATCCTTAGTCAATTACCTTAAGTTAAGAAATACAAAAATTAGATTAAGTGCGGGGGTTACCTAAATGTTCCATTGTAAAGAAGGGTCAAATGGGTATCTCTAGTTCGAATTTGAAGAAAATTAAGTAAAAAATGACCAAGTTATGCCCTTACAGAAATTTTGAGCTCTACTAGATTTTGTGGACAAATGGAGGTTAAATTCCTGCAAGGAAGGTTGAAGTTTGTGGGGATTTCCAACTAAACCGAATGAAGTCCAAGAGGTGAAGTTCAGATGTTGGCTACTTCTCTGCAAAACTCTTGAAATGGAATTAAGTTAGCTAAGTATAGCTTTTGCGAGCGGATGTCGGTCAACTTCTCACATGAAGCGGATGGAGGTTAAAGTCTCACAAGTTGAAGGTTTGTGAGGATTTCGTGGGAAACTAACAATGTGGGTGTTTTCATGTAAAGCGAACACCATTTCAAAAGGGTAAAGTGCAGATGTTGATGGTTTCCCCACCGTTGGAGTTTCCAGTCGAGGTCTCGCATGGACTAATGAAGCCCAAATTTGACTATGTATTTTGTGGGTGGTTGAATTCCAACTCCCCATATGTTCTGATGTCGAATAAAGTTTTGTCATTGCTCGATGGTGTCAAAGTCTCCACAAGGTGTAGATGGAAGTGTTTCTTCCGCATGGTTCAGTTGGAGGTTTGGTTTCTGTCAAATCCAACATGTTAAAGAAGGATTGTTGTGGAAATTTCTAAGTGAACTCGATCAAGATAAGGTTCATTTTCCAATAATTTTCTTGCATAGATTGATGCTAATTATTATTTTGTATATCGAGTTGGAGCTTGAATTTTCACAAAGGTGCAATTGAAGGTTCCTGACCTGATGGAAACAAAATGGACTACGAATGGCTTTGTGGGAGTTTCCAACTAAATCGTTATATAAGATAAAGGGCATTGTTCAATTGTCAATTGAATTTCCACATGAACATGATAGTGATAAAAGTGCTAAGGACTAAGAGTCGAAAGCACCTAATGCGGACCCATGGGGTTTCCTGACACGCATGAGTCTGATGGAGGTCGAATTCCTGTAACTAGTCTAATTACACTTCTTGAACCTGCAAAAGTACTAGAATGGCTAGAATTTCACCATTAATGTGCATTTCAATGATCGACAATTGTAAAATTTGATCTAATTTTCCCGAATGACATTATAAATCAAATTTGCATGAATCAAGGGGAGAAGCAATACCATGCTACATTTATTGGTTTACATAGCTCCTTTCAGTTAAGCACCTACCCATGGGTCGCATTTTCAATGGATTTCACAAGATTTTATCCACACACAACCCTTGATTCATCAATGGAAGTATGGCAGGGTTTTTGGGAGATTTTCACGCTTTTCAAATATGGATTCCCATGCAAATATGTCAGTATCATTAAGAGGGTTTTGGTTAGGGTTGCCTTCTCTACCACATGCCCTATCTTTTCTAACACCCAATGGATGAATAAAAGGTTGTTAAGCCTCATTGTAATGGGTTCCTCTTCGTTTGTTTTCTCCATGAGGGTTCTACAACTCTACTTTGTAAAATAAGCTTCATGCTTTTGTATCAATGAAAACTACCATTTTTATCTCTTCTATCTTTTAATGTGTCATTTGAAATTCTCTTACCTTCATGCCTAAATTGTTATTTTTTTGTTTCTTCTTTGGTTGTATATTGTGTTGAATTCATTTTAAGGTTCTAACTGTGAGTTTAATCTTTCCCTCTTAGTATTTTTCAAGATCCAACCTCTATACACACCTCTAAAAGTTGTGAAATAGAGAATTGTGTAAGTTCTTCAAGTAATCTAATTGGTTATTTGTGTTTTAGCGAGAAAAAAATCACATTTAATCTAGGTGCATCACCACCATTTCCTTTTAATGCATTCCTTCTTACCCCTTTCCTTGGAGAATCGATACAATAGATAGAATTAGTTGTAGGTTTATGTAGTGTTGGGTTGGTCCAAAACTCTTGCATCTTGATTAGAAAGGAACCGATCTTCTTTGGAGGTTTGATCTCATCTACAAGGTCCCACACCTTGAGATCATTCCCATGTTTTTTCAGAATACTAAACATTGGGTTCAAAAAGGGTACAATTCCAGGTGACAACACAAACCTTTAACAAAATTCATGAATTGTTGTAGTTTCTCCTTGAGTTGCCTTTTAGTCTTCTAGTCCTTTGTTATTCTTAGTTTCAAGTATTCAACAACTTTGTCCAAAGAAGCCACCTCTTCTTTCCTCATTTGTTTAGCCAGATTTACTTGAGTAATCTGATAATCCTAAGGCATCATATCTCAAGCATCCTTCTCTATTATGGGAGGTGTTATTTCAGCAATCCTTTCTTTGTTTTGGTTTATTTGGATTGTCGAGAGGACCTTAGGCTTCTTTTAGATTTTTTCTTTATAAACCGTAATCGTCACTACTTCCAAATCCAATCAATTTATTTCAGCACTTATCCTCCTAGCACTAAAAGCTAACTTCAACCAAGTTGGGCTAATGAAGACATTCTACATAGTTGTATCAATGGTAGATTGTTGTTTTTTTGTCATGGGTTGGGAGGAAGGTGTATCTATTGTTAGAATGGAGGAATCTATGGAGGAGATGATGTTGATTGTTTTTGTGGAGGAGTATGAGTTGGAGACTATATCTTCTATTGTTCATGAGGTGTCTCTGAATCCTATCCATGTTGATCAATGTCTCATTGACCAACTTTATCAATGTTTTCATCTATATCCTCAACCAAAATAGTCTCATGTTGAGACTCAATTCTACTCGGAGGAGATTGTGGGGTTTTCAAGATGTCCTCTCCTTTATTTAATTATTCTACTGTCTAAAACACCTTATTAGTTGTGCTTTTAGTCTCATCATCCTTTAGGGCCTATGTGTCGATGGTGTTGTAGAAATGGGTGTTCTTGGTGGTGTCCTAGAGTGAAATTGGGAGAAAGGGTCCTTTATAAGAGGGAGAAGATGCAACAAATTTTGTTTTCTCAAGTTAATCATGAATATATAGTGAAAGAGCTAGAAGAATAACCGTTAGTTTTTCAGTGTGGGCTTGTTGCAATGGTGTTGCTCTAAATCCATCCATGACCCCTAGTTTAGAAGTTTATTTTATTTTTGTAGCCTTATCAAAGGCTTTTTTTCTTTTGTTAGTATTCTATGCCATTTTGGTCTTGGTTCTCTTGTATGCAAGAGGTGGATCATTCTTCTTATTATTATTTTATTCTCTTTTCCTTTCCCATCTTAATTTTTGTAGCCTCCAACCAACCCAAACTATAATTTTCTACCTTTTGATTAATCAACTTCATGTTATTATATTTTTCTATCATCTAATTAACCATTGGTAGGGGCATGCTATCTATATTCTGGAGATCATAAGTCGAGTTCAAAATAGTCCCATCATCTGTCAATTTATTCAAGATATCTTCACCAATACTCTTATGTTTTATTTTTCTTAGTGATAACCTACAAAAGATTATTTTTCTAACATCAAAATCATGGTAGTAATCTTCCTATAAGTCTTGCATGAATTCTTATTCTTATATTCATAACCAAAAAAATTATATGCCTTGTCATCAGGATTATCTTGCTCAAGGGTTATGTGGCCTTATGTTGATGATATATAATTCTTCCTCAGAAGCTCTTGCATATACCATATTGGGGAACAAATGGTAACCTGTAATGAATGGAAATTGTATGCCTAGCTTATGTTTTTTTGTAAACTTCTTTTGAATATCCAAATTTTGTCTTGTAAATTCTCACACGATTAATTTGTTGATGTAAAATCTTGGAAGCAAGAATGGTGCTTCAAAAAAAATTAAATTTTAATGTATATAGGTTTAGGGAATCAAATAAAGCAATTTCCTCTCTTAGATACTAATTTCTTTGCCTCATCAGTGATTTTGATTGTATCATCTCTAAAAAAATTATTAATGATAGGGTAGATGAATGCATGATTGACCAGCTTATAATGTTTTTGGGATTATTTGAACTTTAGCTAATTGTAGTATTCTCAAACCCTATTTTGTCAAACCCCTTCCCCTAATGTAGCCTTTGTGGTTAATCTTGGGACATTAGCTTTCCTTGCAATCAAGTAAATGATGTAGGATGTCATTATAAATTTCTCGGTGGCCTAAACAATGGTCAACTATTGATTTAAATTGTCGCTTACTAGTTGGGCCCAATCAATTTATTATCCATCCTTGAGGATCATGTAGATATATTGGTACATCTAGGTATGATATGTAATGGATTTTGGATTTACCCGTGACTCTATTTGTTAGAGTGATAGTGTCTCCAATCTCTCCATGAAAAATTGCTTTGGTCAAATTCTTGGGCATTTTAGTTATTTATTTCTTTGTCTTGGTTAACCAAGAATTATTGAGGTGTCGAACATTATGTTCATCATTAGCCTCAAATGCTTCTTGATCCTTTTCTTCTATTAGTGTCTTCAAGTATTCCTTAATGGAAGGAAAAACACATGATCTATGAGGTCAGGGCCAATGTTCAAAACAATTTTCCCATATGGATCCCTTGATGTTCTTGTGTTAGGATCATAATGTGAGGCACAAGCTAGAATCAAATATGGGTTTTGGAGAGAGGCCGGGAATACAACAATGTGAGCCAATCCAAAATTTATAATGGTTCTTGATTTTAAGGTAGCATCATCCTAAAATATATTTTTCCATAAATCCTTGAGATCAATGCGCCCTAGGTTTGTGTCTATGATATCCTGAATAGTGGAGATAATCTTAGAGATCCTAAGAACTCCTTGGAATTCATACTTCATTGTGGCAGGGATCTTATCAATATTTTTACTCATTCTACATATAAGAAAAATAATATAACGAATATCATGCACAAAATTTATCAACCTAAAACAAACACAACCTCAAAAAAAATTGTGTTTTTTAGTTCAAACCAAGACAACTTTAGATTAAATACTTTCATACATTTGATGACATCATGTTTATGATGCTATCATAATGCTCTACACCAAAAGGAAAAGGGAATAAAGTCGTCATCTAGTCTAGGAATACTCTATTCAAAATGTTTAGTTTTCTCCTAATAGGTCTAAGCGACTATAAAAAAATTATGCATTAGGAGAATTTTTAGGTTGATGAATTTTATAATATAGTGATTCTATATCCTGGAGTAAATTTAATGAATCAAGATTATTAAGTTCTTAATTAACTTATTAACTTTAATTTACCTACTAAGTTATGTTCAAGAATCATGCAACTAAATTTTTTAAACATTCGTTCAATTATGAGCATGTAGTAAATAATAAAAATAGACTAAAATTAAACTAAATTAACAACAATAAAGTAAACTAATCTAATTAAAATTTGGATTAAATTCCAATAATAAATGATGAATAATTTCATGTCTTAAACATCTAGATTAGGTTTGACAAGTCTAGAGTAATAAAAGCCTAGTAATTTCGAATTAACATTTTCATGTAAAAATCTTATAATTAAATAATTAAGTAGTCATTTAATTTGAACAACAATTAAATAATAGATTTAAACATAAATTATATCAACAACAATAAAATTTATATTCTAAGTGAACTATTGAATTTAAACAATTAATATTCAATTACAAAATAGAGTTCTACAAGATAGATAATTAAGTATAAATAAATTTACTTAGGTTAAAAAAATTAAGATCTATGGAAAAAATTATATTTAATCCAACAAACTTTTACCTAACTTGATTAAATATGTTATACAAATTATTTTACCTAAATTAAAGGCATTACTAGTAGCAAATCCAATCAAGCATACCTTAATCTAATATGGATTTAGAAATGTTAGAAATCTGAAATAGATTGAATAACCCAAGAATTTTATAAGAGAATCAAAGCTACATAAACTAGAGAAGCATACAAAATGCACACCAAAACTCCAAGAGATTATGCAATGTCAATATGACAAAATTGCATTAAGAGCTTCCAAGATTGCTTGATACAATACAAATATGCATGAATGGATGCAAGAGTATTGCAAGAATGGATGCAAATACAAGCTAGGTAGTGAGTTTATATAGAACTTAGGTGAGGAGGTAGGTGGCAAATCCAACCAATAAGAATCAACCACAAAAAGTGGAGATGGACCACCAAAAGTGGAAAGTGGTTCCACCCTTTAAGGGAGGGGACACCTCATCACTTATCTCCTAGTTCTTAAATAATAAACTCACTTTATTATCCTAAGCACGCTTAATTAAGTGTAGGGAAAACCTAGGACTAAGGAAAAAAATTAATGCACTAGGAAAATAAAAAACCTGCAACAACACCCCCCTTAAGCATAACTTAGGAGGATGTAAAAGATGATGGGTCCCAGAAAATGAGGTCATGTTAGGTACCCATGTACAAATGCAATGCAAAGAAATCTCTCAAAACTGAAGAAAAGGAGACAACCTAGTGGGACAAAACTCCTCTCCAAAAGAGAGATGAAAAGAAGAAAGAAGGACTAAATAGCCCCCCCATAGATGACACCAACTGCACCCCAAGCAAAGCCCGCAAATGAAGGAACTTGCTCTCAGTGAAGGGTTTGTTGAAGAGGTCTGCAGTTTGATGTGATGTCGGATAGTACTTGACATCAATGATCTCACTGTGAATCAAATCTTGAATGTAGCGCATGTGGATCTCGATGTGTTTGGTCCACTAATGATGGACCGAATTGTGAGAGATTTGAATCACACTCTAGTTATCACAATGGATGATTTTGGGTTTACGGAAGAGAATGCTAAACTCAGTGAGAATGTTCTTAAGCCAAATGGCCTCAGTAGCAACATTAACTACTCCTCGATACTCATCCTCTTTGGATGAAAGAGCAATAACAAACTACTTCTTGCTTGACCAACAAATTGGACAGGAACTAAGAGAGAAGCAATATCTTAAAGTAGACTTGTGATCCTGGGAATCGCCTACCCAATCTAAATCTATGTGTCCCACCAAGTCAAAATCCACGCCTATTGCATAATGAATCCCATAATTGTGAGTACCCTTGATATAGTGAAGAATCTTCTTAGTTGCTTTCCAATGTAGCTCATGTGGCTCCTGCATGAATTGAGAGACCATGCCTACTACATATGAAATTTTGGGCCTCGTATGAGTTAGATAGATGAGACTACGAACAAGTTGTTGATACAAAGTGCCATCAACCAAGGGTGAAGAACACTTAGCCTCAAGTTTGACCCCTGACAAAAATGGAGTTGGTGCAGGCTTACAATCAGCCATGTGATCAAACCTCTGGAGCATGTCAAGTGCGTACTTAGACTGTGCAAGAGTGATACCCGAGGAAGACTGAGTAATCTCAATCCCCAAGAAGTAGTGCAACAAGCCCAAGTTTGACATAAAAAATTGTTGGTGTGAATAAGTCTTGTACCTAGTTTATTCCTTTACTAGGGACTTAGGGGACTTAGTTCACATGTGAAGTTTACTTAGGATATTAGTTGTCTTATCTAGATAAGTATTAGTTGTCTTATCTAGAATTTACACTTTCCTAAGTAGTTATGAGTTAGTTGTCTCATGTGATAGGATTAAGACACTTGTCATGATCTTGTCTTATTCTATCTCTCATCCTTGCCTTTATAAGCAAGGAATCTCTAGAATAATTGCATAACATATTGATCATTGTATCATATTGCAATTCTTGTTTGGTGGAATATCATCTTCCATTGTTGCTTCTGTCTATTTCTTGTGGAGGTTATTTGGTGTTGCAAATTGAAGATCTTGGGTTGCTCACTTCAACATGGTATCAAAGCTTATAATCTGACAAGCCCCTTTCATTTTTTTATTAGAGATTTTTCATCAAGTTCTATTGTGATTTGAGTTTCTTGTATGATCTGGCAAATTCTCGTATGCTCTTGTCTTGTGTTTCAATACGATCTTGAGAATCGGAAAGGGTTTGCAAAGAATTTTTAATCCTATATTGCAAGTATGCATTTTGGTGAGATTTGGTGATTGCATCACTTTTGGCTATAGTGGCAGTATTTTAGGCTATCCCATTGCATCTAGGAGGCTTGAGAAAGTCAGATTTGGCTTTTGTTTCACTCAATTTGGTCAACATTTGCATTTTTGGCAAATAAGGGTTTAGAGTTCAGATCTGGTGAACAACTTTTTACATGAGCATTTTTGGAAAAAAATAAGCCTGCCATTGCATTTGGGTGGCTATTTGCAAGAATTTTGATATATAATTTTCTTATATTCAATAAAAGTTGTTTTTGGGGCAAAAAAAAATTAGTTGAAGGGTCATAGGCCCCCAACCTGCAAGGTACGTTGTCATAAAAAAACTTATTAAAAAATTCTTTTATTGGCTCTTTATGTAACACCCCGTCGTGAACCCCAAAGGACAATTAAACAATAAACACAGTACAATTTTTTTTTTTTTAAAGTAAACATAACCTACATGTAATACACATTAAATCATAACATGAATTTCATTTAAGTAGATTCATTAGCACATACATCCCTTGGGGTACACGAGGAGTCATTACGAGACTGAGATCCACACAATGACAATAATAAGAACCAAAGATATAAACATTAACAAAGTAAATATTAACAAATATAACACATACAAGATAAAGCATTGAAAAGAAACCATCTGAGTACACAAATACAACATATGCATAATTAACTTAACACATTGAATTACAATTGCCATGGCCAATAACCGCACCGAGTTAACATTACATTGCAGTACAATCCTCAAGAGGTATAATGATACAAAAGTGTTTCCAAACATAAATGGAAACCATACACAAGATAACATGATACAAATAAATAGATGAAAACTGGCTCCAAGACAGATACAACTCTGGAGTCGCTGCAACCGCACCAATCCGCACCTCTCGATCCTCGACTGGGGACCCAATGGGGTGCTTAGCACGTTCCACCCGACCATGTGAGTCCGAAGACCCACCCCCCGTGCTAGGAGCTGACAAGAAGAGTCCTCAACCAAGAACATCCAAACACGGAAACCACAAGACTCCACAACATACAAAAGTATCATAAAACTCAAGGATTACAAAGACATAATCAACAACAACCAAGAGTCATTAAAATAACTTAAAATCATACATCTCATCACATAAATCAAAGCAATGACCAGTAACAAGTAACCAAAGGATGATCATGAAACACTTCCAAATCAACTGAATTAATAAACATAATACAATTCCAAATTGCAATTAAACAACACAATAACATCATATCACAGTATCATAAGATACAAGATCGTAAATCAAATATAAATGAGATCATACAAGACCACAAAACATACTAAAGATGGATTAAAACAATAATCATAATTCAATTTAAATCAATTTAAAACAACAATCTAAACCAACTCCCATAACCTACTTCCAGAGGAACACAATAAAGTAAAACAAATGGGCAACTAGGGAAGAGTGTCATCGCATAGCCTACATGGGTTCTCCTGGCCCTTCCTCCAAACTGAGGCGCCGGCCCCCATCTATGGATCTCCTGGCCCTTCCTCCTACTTGAGGCGCCGGCACCATAGGGTAGCTCATGCGGAGCCGATAACCTCTCATGAGGACGAGGTTACGACCTTGCCAACCACGGCCTTCTCAGCCTTCCATTAGTCTGTGGAAGCACTAATGAAGACGAGGCATCCATTTTTTTAAAATCTTATTATGATATTACTACCCAACCCTCCTAAGTTAATTATTAGGTTTTCACTTGATTACCAACTCACTCGTGGGTTCTCCTGTGCTCTTCCCCTTACGCGGGGCGCCGGCCCCCACGAGGAGCCACTCTCCCTAGAGACCCAACAACATAAAAAGAACCAAGGGTTGTACCATCATAATTTGAACAAAGAATCACATCATAAAAGCATGCGAGGCATTACCCATCTCGCTATAAATACAATATCTAAGTCTCAACAATTCTCGTACAACCCTTTTAAAATCATGAAACCAAAACACTTGCCAAATCAAGGCACATAAAGAGAGAGAACATCAATTATCAATCATCTCAAGCCTCTGGAAGCCAAAAGAATGAAAACCCACAAACAAGGGTAAAATGAAGCAACATGAGTATTTCTCCAATAATTCCAACACAAGGATAAAATTTCCTCAAATATAAGAGTAGCTCAGAAAAGCCATACAAGGGAAGATTCATCAAGACCCATCCACAAATCAACAATGGTGTCACCTCAAATAGGAAAACGCACAAGAAAATCAACCTTTAATTCAACGAAATCACTTAATGAAACCAAAAGCCACCAACTAGGTATTCCATGGGAGACCTCAATTTTCTCCTCACAAGAATCCCCTTATGATGGTACACAAATCACCTTCATAAAATCAACAACATAGCAATGACAACAATAATTGCAAGGCCACAAGAACTATTTTCAATTTAAATATAATGAGTGAATACATTAAAATAAGATCAACAACTCCATCTAGACTACATAATCAACTAAGATACAAAATAAATCAAAAATTCAAGAAGATCAACTATCCACAACTCAAAAACCAAAACACAAGTTCCCAGTTACATTGCAACACAAATTAAATGACAAAGGATTCCTTGAATCAAAATTGATCTCCAAGGGCATTCACACCAATACGGAAACATCCAAAAACAATCCTTCAATAATAGAGATAAAAGCATGCAACCAGGCATCCAAGGGACCAATTAAAGAACACCTTAAATACTCAACCACTCACAACCCACAAAAACACTTGCATAACAACAACCACAAATTCAAATGAGAACAAAATTTATTAACCAATCAATTAACGACCAGAACTAAATAACTTTACAACTTCCCCAACGGAATTACTCAATTAACTAAAACAATCCAAGATAACCATCACAAGTATTCTAAAATATTTATCCATAAAGAGAACTTACAAATCAACCATTAAATGAATATAAAGGAAGTCAATTTTCAAAGATTAAAATCCCATTTCACAAATAAACTATCCAATTTGAGAATATCCTACTCAATCTCTAACCATGCCCATACATTTAAATTTCCCCTTTCATTTATCAACAGAATTGAAAACTACTTAATAGCTGGATAGTTAACTCATTATTATTTCCTAACTACTTATGTCCAAAACATTATTTCCATTTTCCTTTCATCATACTAATTTAACACTCACTTCCAATATTTAAATTAATTGTGAAAACCACTTAAGATCAATTGTTTATACTTTAAAATGACAATAATATCAATACTCTAAATACTTAAACTACATATTAGAACTTACCACCTAAGAAAATCTTAAATCTATCTAAATAAATTTACACACAATAAAAACCTTTTTAAAACCACTATATCTACATCTATTTTAATTCTTTTGAAGGAAGGAAAGTAGAAAGAGAATAAATCTTTTCTAAGAATTCAACAAATCTACAAGACTTAACTTCATAAATAAAATAACTTATTCAATTTTATATTAAATTCTATTTCCACCCTATACACATTTAAAAATAAGAATTAGACAATCAATGCTGATATATATATATATATATATATTCACAAATTGCCCTTCTACTATATTATCCTATCAAATTTCACAATTTAACAAATTAATAGGAATTCTTTTCTATTTCAAAATATTCACTCAAAACAAGAATTAAATAAATCAATGCTGCCATATATTCATAAATTGATTTTTCTACTAACTTATCTTCTTATAGTTGGTAATTTAATAAATCAATAACAAAAAACAGATTTCTTTCTATTTTATTATTATTTCCATTTTAAACAGATTCTGTTTTATTTTAAAAAAAAGAAACAGAATGTTTTATTTTGACAAAATTAAATAATCAGTGGAATCTGAATAAATAAGTTTAATAAATATATATATGCAAATAATTTCAAAACAAATATTATTTATTTATTTATTTATTTTTATTTATTTATTTATAATTTCAAAACAAATATAATACAACAGAAACTTGAATCTTAATTAAATTTTTCTTTTGATGCTATCTTTACATTTATATATATATGTGTATACATTTATATATATATATATATCTGATATATATATACATATATATATTGCATACAAAAATATTTTGAATACAGAGAAATAAATTTCAATTGTACAATTTACTGTTTCAATATAAATATTTAAACACAGAATATATTTGTAAAATTTATCTACAAATGGAAATTTACACAACCTCGAATTCACAGTCATGAGCTTATTCTTTTACTGGTTCACTATTATTTTTAACACAAAACTACAGTAACACTGTTCAATTCCAGAATCCCAACAAAATTTCACTTTAAATCAATAACAGTCCCACCCCAGTAAAGCTTTCCTGATTGAAAAACAGTCCAAAGCATTTCTAAAGATTCGAGAATTTTCTACAAGCATTAAATTTCAATTCAAGAGAAAATTTCATTCACAGCAAGGAATTCTTATTTCATTTGATGCTATAAAGAAAATAATTTAAAAGAAGAAGGAGAACCTGGCGTCCTGCGCCTGTAGATAACTGTTGAAGCTTTATCCTTCTTGCTGATCCAATCCTTCCAGCAGCAGCTCCAAGATCCTCCCTCAAACTTAAATCTTAATCCTCACATGAATTCTCAGAAGAATAAAAGAACGCAATACTATATCAGAAAGATGACTGCCAAATTCTCCAAAATCTGTTCCAAAGAGAGTGCAACCCCCCCTTCCAATTCAAAATCCTCTAAATAAAATCTCACACCAAAGTCTCTTCCATTTCTTTTTCTAGCGAATGCCAAAAGTCACTTCTTTTTGAAAAATAAAATTCCAATCCATTCGAATCCACAAAAGATTGAGCTTTTTATTTATTTATTTATTTATCATTTCCACAACCAATTTAAATAAACACATGCATATTAAAATAATTAAAAACAACTATTTACAAAATTTTCTTCAAAACACCATTAATATTTTTGCAAACTACCACAACTTTTATTTATTTATTCTTCATATTCTCCAGCTCTCTTCGACTTCCAAATGCTCTATAGGTGAAGTTTCATTTTTGGCTTTAAAACACTTCAACTTCCTATTTCCTTATCCATTTAAATTTCTTATTATAATAATTATCTTTTCAAGATTATTTTGTTCATAATTATTATTAACTTCAATAATTTAAATCAATTTATCTAATAATATCACTTTTACTTTTAACAAATTAGTTTAATTTGATCATTGGTTCTAAATCATTTGATTTGATTTAATTGATTATTATTTTAATTTCTAATCATATTTTAAATAACTTTGCAAATCACTTATGATTTAATTAATTATTTAAACATGATTACAAACATATTATATTTTCCACATAATCAAATAACACATAAATCAATGAAGCACACACAGAAACTTACACACAAGTCCAAAACAACCGACACGGAGGGGCATTACACTTTAGGTAGTTTTATTAAAAATATATATTTATTTTTTTGAGTGCTTCCACAAAAAATTTCGGCCTTTTAAAAGCACAAACTATATTTAAAGTCTGTGGACATTACAGTTCACGACTTTAATACATAGCAGCCAGCGGCTTAAGAAAACAATGAGGTGGGTAAGGAAAAGAGACCACTAGGTGGGCGGTCAATGTAACCGCCAAAAAACAACCACCTGGGACAGCACAATCGCCAAGTGGGCGGTCTAACCTCAAAGTGCCAGAAGAAAACTGTGACCGCTAAGGTTGCAAACTGTTGCATGTGAACAGGTGTCTATGAACCGCTAGCAGTTTCCTAAACTATCCGAATTTTTCCAACTGCCATTGTCGTGGTCATATTGGTGACCAAGTGCCAATGATTGGGGGCTTAACTTTTGTGCCCGGTTAGTGCTTTTTTTTCTCCTATTTACTCTTAAAAGTGCCTCTTCTAGGCCTTTTTTTCAATTTTGCATAACTTTTTGCCACAATGTCGGATTTTCAAAAACGAGATATTGTTGAAAAGCTAGTTCAACGAACTTCATAGTGGTGTAGGTGATTTTTCCATATTTTGACTTTTTTTGCTAGTTTTTTCAACCTGAAGGTATAGGTGCATTTATTGCTTGTAATTGGCATAACTTTTGCATACAAAGTCAAATTTTGGAAAACATTTTTTGAAATTGCTCAGAAAATCACAAGGAATCTGTTTGTGACCTCTATTTTCAATTTTGGAAAGCTTGTTTTTCTAAAAATTGTAAAAATAACTGTGTTACAAACAGTTGATTTGAGCTGGTCACTTGTAAAAATTGTAAAATTTCTTTATTGTAATTTGTTGGGGGGGTTGAAAAATCAGTTTTAATACATTTTGAGGGGTGAAAGGCACAATTTAAGTGCCACATTTTCTTCTTTCTTTTGGTGTTCATGGCGGATCTAACGCAAATCGAACCACTCACTCCACACAATTATCATACATGGAAGCTAAAAATGACTCAATTGTTAAAATCTAAGGGTCTATGGCCAATGTTAGATACAGAACAACCTGAATTCACAAGGGATTATGAAAAATTTGTCCATAGATGTAAAATGGATGAAGAAAAAGGGCTCATTGGCTTACATGTATCTGATAACTTGTTTCATATTTCAGAGTGTAAAACACCTAAGAATGTTTGGGATAAACTTGAAGAATTGTATGGTAAAACAAATTAGTTCAGAGCCTTGCAACTTCAAGCAAATTTACAATCACTCTCCATATGCATTTCCTTCAATTTAGGATTTCCTTGCACAATTCAAGTTGATTTTGTCACAGTTGAAAGGATGTGGGCATGATATATCTAGTGATGAATGTATCTTCTTGATTCTAAGTTAAAGGGCCCCCATCAAGTGTTTTCTTCTACTTTTTATTCAACTATGGATGCCATGGGGAAAGATTACAAAATGACTTCATTTGAGTTGTTTTGTGAGCTTCTTACTAGGGAGGAGGCTAAGTTGATTCAGTTGGATGCCCTACTTAGTTCTAAGAATCATGCTCTAATGGCTCAATCATCCAAGGGTAAAGGAAAGAACAAAAAGAAGCCCAAGACAAAATAATCTTTAGGTAGTGAGACTCCCTCCAAACCAAAGCCAAAAAACAATCAAAATTCCACTCCATCTCCTTCTACCTCTAGAGATTCTTCTTCCAAGTCCAAGAAAAAGAAAGGAGATCCTTGTTCATTTTGTGGTAAAATTGGGCATGATGCGACTCATTTCTTTAAGAGACTAGAGGCCTTGGAGGAAGGAAGCTCAACATTTCAATGTCTAGGCCTTCTTCCATGGGAAAAGGCCAAGCTCTTTCAGCAAGAGCCATTCATTCATCTTCTGACAGTTGGATTCTTGATTCGCTTCATATCACATGACCAATTCACATGATCTTCTTGATTCCATTATTCATACTTCTAATTCTCATATTGCAATTGGGAACTAATCACATATTCTAGTTTTGGGGACAAGCTTCGTTCAGATGCTAGATGGGTGCATTGAGGATGTTCTTCTTGTTCCTAATATTTCAATGAATCTACTTTCCATATATCAAATTTTTCATTCTGGAGATGGGAAGTCAGTTGAGTTTACTCCACAAAATGTGACTATTAGATAGTTGTAGGATCCTGAGAAGGTTGTTGCTACAAGGATAGTTGATCATGAGAACCATTTGTATCGATTTGATGGCTTTGAGTCTTCATCAAGTTCATGTTTTTTTGCTCATGTTGATTCAATGAGCAAGCTTTGGCATGAAAGATTTGGGCACTTGAACTATAGGTATCTTCAATAGATGCAAGCACAACACTTAGTGGTTGGTCTTCCAAAGATCACTTGCACAAATGGTGTTTTTCAAGGTTGTGTTCTTGGAAAGCAACATAAAGATCCTTTTCCTAAGGGTCAAGCTACATGTGCAACCACACCCCTTGAGTTGGTCCATAGTGATCTCATGTCATTCTCAACTAGTTTTTCAAGGGCTAAGTATGTGCTCACATTCAGTGATGATTTTTCCTGACGAACATGGGTCTATTTTCTAAAGCTCAAGAGTGATCTCACCAACTTCAAGACCTTCAAAACATTTGTGGAGAAGCAGTCAATTTTTTTCTCTTCAATAGATACACACAGATAATGGGGGGGAGTATGTCAATCAAGCATTTCAATATTTTGTAGTGAGCATGGTATTATTCATTAGCACATGGTTCCTTACACTCCTCAATAGAATGGTGTGGCGATGAGAAAGAACAAGACTCTCAAGGAGATGGCCAATTGTATGATTTAGTCTAAGCCCATGGCTCCATCTTTTTGGGTCGAAGCTGTCAATTGTGCCAACTATATTCGGAACTGTATGCCCCACAAGGCAGTGTGAAATATGACTCTTGAGGAGGCTTGGTCTCATCACAAGCCTAAAGTGTCCTTCAGAGTATTCAGTAGTGAGGCTTGGGAATTCATTCCAGATGGTCGGCCTAAATCAATGGAGAAGAAGGGTCAGTGGTACATCTTTGTTGGCTATTGTGAGGATGTGAAGGCATAGAGATTGTTTGATCCTGACACACGAGAGGTTCATTTTCGACGTGATATTCAATTTGCTGAGACCTTCACCCACTCGGATCCTCCTCTGAATTATTTTTCATCACAACCTACTCACTCTTCTTCAATTGATGATGCTTTGCTACTTGAGGAAGATTTTGATGATGGTCTTGATCCACCTCCTCCTCAATCAACCACTAGGCCATGATGGACTCGAGTTACTCTTGAGGAGGTTGGTCCTCTTGTTGGTGATCCCAAAAACACTCATCACACTCATTCTTAGACTTCAAGAATTAGTCTTTTGAGTCATGTTGTTTCAGATGATCCTCAGAAGTTTTCAAATGCTTCAAGCATTCCAAAGTGGGGTAGTGCTATGGTTGATGAGTATTCTTCTTTGTTGAAGAATCATACTTGGGATCTTGTGCCTCTTCCTAAGGGAAGAAAGTTGGTTCGGTGCAAGTGGTTGTATCAAACCAAGTATGCAGCAAATGGTTCCATTGACAAGTACAAGGCTTGTCTTGTTGCAAAGGGGTTCTCTCAGGTTGAAGGAATTGACTATTCTGAGACCTTTGCTCATGTTGCCAAGATGGATTTTATTCGGCTTGTCCTTGCTATAGCTGCATCTCAGGGATGGTCAGTGTATCAGATGGATGTGAAGAGTGCCTTCTTGCATGGGGATCTTCATGAGGAGATCTATATGGAGAAGCCACCATGCTTTGTGCAGGACCCTTCACTTGTTTGCAGGCTTCAATGTTCATTGTATGGTCTCAAATAGGCCCCTCAGGCTTGGTATGAGAAGATGGATAGTTTCTTGCTTGCTTCTGGCTACACTCCTTGCCATTCTAATCCAATAGTTTATACTCAGAGACATGGAGAGGATCTACTCATACTTGTGCTCTACGTGGATGATTTGATTCTCACAGGGAGTTCTACTTCCATGATTCAGAGCACACAATGAGCATTGATGGAGCGATTTGATATGACTGACCTTGGTCTTCTGCATTACTTCCTTGGTCTTCAGGTTCATCAAAATTCTGAGGGGATCTTCATTTTCCAACAGAAGTATGCTCTTGATTTGCTTCATATATTTGGCATGGCTGATTGCAAGCCTACCCCCACTCCATTCCAATTAGGTGTTGTACTGTCTACTAGTTGCTCTACCCTTATAGTTGATCCTACCTTGTATCAACAGTTGGTTGGAAGTCTTTTGTACTTGACACATAGTCATCTTGATTTTTCCTTTGTGGTTGGAATTGTCTCTCGCTTCTCATAGGAGCCTCATGAGAGTCATTGGGAGGCCGCCAAATGTATCTTGAGATACATTCATGGCACTACTCATTTTGACATTCATTACACATCAGGTACATCTCATATTGTGGGATTCACTAACTTAGATTGGGTTGGTGATGTCAATGATTGGAAGTCTACTTCTGGCTTTGTTTTTTTCCTTGGTTCTAGTCTGATTGCATGGTCATGCAAGAAGCAGACTCTTATTGCATTATCATCAACAGAGGCTGAGGATCAAGGTGCAGTTTTGGCTAGTCAGGAGGTTTTGTGGCTTCATCAATTGATGACTAAGTTCAAATTCCCATCCACTCAACCTACTACTCTTTGGTGTGACAATCAGAGTTCCATACATATCTCTCACAACCCTGTGAAGCATCAACGTACTAAGCATATTGAGATCCACATGCACTTCATCAGGCAACTCATCTAGGATGGTGTTCTCAACTTGGAGTATTTGCCTACAGATCAGCAAGTTGCAGACATCTTCACTAAACCTTTGGCATCGCCTCGTTATCTTCATTTGTGATCAATGCTTGGGGTGAAGGAAGTTATCCTTGGGGGGTCTTGAGGAGTCCTTCCTTCTTCAGTTTTCCAACTTTCTTTGCATCTTTTTCTCTTTTTGGAGAGGTGTTTTCTCCCACAAGGTTTTCTCCTTTTCTCCATTTATGAGAGTTTTTTGTTTTGTACATGGGTACCTCATTAGGCCTTGTTGTCGAGACCCATCTTTTGCATATTTTGCATTGGTTTGGTCCTCCCTAAGTTGCACTTAAGGGGGGTGTTAGTGTGAATAAGTCTTGTACCTAGTTTATTCCTTTACTAGGGACTTAGGGGACTTAGTTCACATGTTAGGTTTACTTAGGATATTAGTTGTCTTATCTAGAATTTACACTTTCCTAGGTAGTTATGAGTTAGTTGTCTCATGTGATAGGTTTAAGACACTTGTCATGATCTTGTCTTATCCTATCTCTCATCCTTGCCTTTATAAGCAAGGCATCTCTAGCATAATTGCATAGCATATTAATCATTGTATCATATTGCAATTCTTGTTTGGTGGAATAGCATCTTCCATTGTTACTTATCTCTATTTCTTGTGGAAGTTATGGTGTTGCAAAACAAAGATCTTGGGTTGCTCACCTCAACAAAAACTAATCATGAAGGGCGATTTTCATTGCTCGAATGGTGGATGAGTGACTCCCTGTGATCAACAAGTCATCAACGTAGAGAACCAAGAAGGTGTGAGTATCATCCTGCTGCAATATGTAGACATTAGGGTCAGAATAGCATCGAGTGAACCCCACTGCCAGAAGGAAGGAGTCCATCTTGGCATACCAAGCCCGAGGGGCCTGTATGAGGCCATAGAGAGACTTTTGAAGATGACACACAAGTGAAGAATCCTGAACGAACCCCTATGGATGCTCCATGTATATCTCCTCCTGAAGATTACCGTGAAGAAAAGCACTCTTCACATCCATCTGATGAATATTCCATCTATGTGTTGCAGCTATGGCAAGAACAAGTCAAATGGAATTCATTTTGGCGACTGGTGCAAATGTCTTAGAGTAGTCAATACCTAGAATTTGGGAGAATCCTTTGGCAACCAAGCAAGCCTTATGATTGTCAACCAACCCATTTGTTGCATATTTTGTTCGATAGACCCACTTGCATCGAACAAGTTTTCTTCCCTTAGGAAGTGGGACAAGATCCCAGGTGTGGTTCCTCTCCAAGGAAGTGAACTCCTCCTGCATGGTTGCATCCCACTCGGGGACACCAAAAGCTTCCCAAAAAGTCTATGGATTAGAAGCTGAAGCAAGGAAGACATGTGGAGCATCCTGGAATTGTGATCTTGTTCTCATGTGATCTGATAGACCCACTACCCAATCACCTGCTGACTGCAAAGTCTGACAAGCCCAAAGAGGCCCTATGGCTAGAGGAGGAGAATCATCATCCTCTGAAGATGAATTGTGTACATCCTCATGATCACTATCATCATTTGAAGTGGAGGAAGAAGACTCCTCATTATGATCTGAAGTATTATGAATCTTTGAAGAACTATCATCATGATACAAGGACTCTAAGCTAATGGTGGTAGGATAAGTGTTGAGAGAAGGATTGGAAATACTCTCCTCAAATTGAACACTCCTCTCAATGAAAAACTCATGTGTGGTAGGATGAAGAAGCTTGTAGCCTTTGACATCATTTGGGTAACCAACAAATATGCAAGGCTTGCTTTGCGGATCCATAACCTTGTGTTTCTTTGCTAGAATGTGAGCCCATGCATTAAATCCAAACACTCGAAAGTGCTTAACTAACACTTTCCGACCGGTCCAAGCTTGAAAAGGAGTTACCCCCTTCACAGCTTTGTGGGGAACGCGGTTCTGGATATAACACGCACAGTTAATGGCTTCTTCCCATAAAGGCGGTGCCAAAGACTTGGAGTGAATCCTACAATTAGCCATCTCTTTCAAGGACCGATTCTTCCATTTTGTAACTCCATTCTGCTGAGGACTATAGGGGACTGTATGTTGGAAATCAATGCCCTTTGAAGCACAATACTGCACAAACATGTGGTTGACATATTTCCCCCCATTATTTGTATGTAGAACTTTGATAGATTTTCCAATTTGTTTCTCTACAAATAACTTATACTCCAAGAATGAATCAAAGACTTCAAACTTCTATTTGATGAAGTACAAAATGGTGTACTTGGAGAAATCATCAATGAATGTCAAAACATATCGAGCTCTACTAAAGGATGGTTGTGGAAATGGCCCTACCAAATCACTATGTACCAACTCCAAAAGATGTGAGGCTCTCCAAGCTTTGCCTTTGTCAAACTTCTCTTCAGGATGCTTTCCAAGAATGCAACCATGACAAACACCTTTAGAAAAGCGAATTGTAGGCAATCATGTAACCATGTCCTATTTGTTGAGTTGCTGCAGGTAGCGATAGTTCAAGTGACCAAACCATTGATTCCACAAGTTACTCATATCATCTGAATGAGTGAGTAGAACAATCGAAAGAGGATCAAGAACAAAGTGAGAGAACAAATAAAGTTGAAATTGATGATCTGCTCTCACAACTGCAATTGTAGAATCATTATGCATCTCATGAATCACCACTGAATTAGGAGTAAACTCGACTCTCTTACCTGTACCTGTGTGAGTGATTTGATAGATAGATAGGAGATTATTTGATAATGAGGGCACACAAAGAACATCCTGGAATGTTCCATCCTCCATATCAACAAACCCTTTCCCACACACCTCAAGTGAGTGTCATCACCCATCAAAATGGAAGGAAAAGAACATGGCTCCATAGATTCAATTTCATCCTCATTTGAAGTCATATGGTGTGAAGCACCCAAATCAAGAACCCATGTGGATGGTGGAGAAGCAACTGCTACAAGAGCCTTGCCCTTTCCTTTCCCCTTGTTGTTCTCTTTAGCCTTGTGAGAACCCTCTTCTGAACTCTGTTTGATGGAATCAGGAACATTGAGATTATTCTTGTCAAGAATGTGTGTCAAATGGTCCACTTGTTTCTTCAAACACTTATGTTCATCATGACTAGGTTTCTTACAATAGGCACATTTGACCCTCTTTCTTAGGCTTGTCACCTTTTGAAGATGAGATCTCATTACTTGCTTTTGGAGTAGCCAATTTCTAATTCTTCTTCTCTTTGTTATTCTTTTGTTTCTTATCCTTATTACTACTTTGTCCTCTTTGTCCATTTGTGCCAAGGTTGCCAGCCAAGACATGAGACTTAGAATACTTAAGAGTGCCCATCTGAATTAGCTTGTCCTGCTTCCGTGTGAGAAAAGTAGCAAAATCATCCAAAGATGACATCTTGAATTGAGATCCAAGAGCATCCTTAGTAGCATAGAAGGAAGAAATAAATACCGAATATTCAGATTTTAGCTTTGAGAGAATACTTAGAATAAATTGTTCATTTTTCTTATCAATTCCACATTGTTGTAGTTGTAGCCTTAGTGATTTCATTTTGGTGAAGAAATCTTGAATTGTGTTGAAGTTGCCTGGATTTAAACTGATTAGTTCATTCTCCAACATATGATCCCTCATAGTATCTTACACACCAAAAAGAGATTCTATTTTTTTCTATATTTCATTTGGAGTATTCAAAGATTCAACATGAAAGAGTAAATTGGGAGATACAGACACACACAATTCTCCATATGTTCTATCACATTTGTTAAACCACTCAGACTTTTTTTCATCTTCATTTGGTTCAGTTTCCAGTCCCATTACTACTCTATGCAAACCAAGTCTTCTTACATGAATTTGCATTTGTTTTTCCACTCAAAATAGTTGTATGCAGTTAGAATAGGAACAATTGTTGATGCCATGATGAAGAAATGCAAAAGGAAATGTAGAAAGAAAGTGAACACAAGAATGCCAAAAACACCCCCACCCTTTTCACTAGTATCAAAGATCAACCCCCCAAATATTATAAGGTTGGCACTTTATAATTTAGTGCGTTTACAAAGCCTTTTCCAAGATACAATGCTCAATAGGCTCAAAATAACTAAAAACACAAATTCTGATACAAAATGAACCTGAGACAAAATATGGAAAAATTAGCCTTATGGCTATATAGCACTCTTCAATACCTTTTCAACGCCTATTTGTTTCTGTTGGAGCACCAGGGTGACTGTTATGGCCTATTGAAGAAATTAGCACAAGACAGCTTCAACTTGAAATATCTGGTACAAAATGGAAAAAAATCTCCTCAATACCTTTGTGGATGGAAAGTGCTCATCTCCATATTTCCAATAATATCTTATTTGCTGAAATCCAATGCCTGAAGCAAAAGTTATGAATTTTTGAAAAACTGGTTGAATTTAGCTTGCAGGAAATGGGTTTTCTAGCCAAAAAAAGTTTACTTGTAATTTGATTTCTGAAAAATCTACATACTATTTTTAGACAATAACAGAAACCCATAAATATTTTGAAGTTAAGAACAAAACCCAAAAATCATTTTTTGATCTAACAAGCAGAAGATGAAAAAAAAAACCTTTAGCCAGGAGAAAAATGATGTGCGACAATTTTTGTACAACAATTTTCTTCAAATTTGTGCAAGATATGCAAAATCTAAAAGATACCCAATTGAGATTTCAACCATGGCTACAAAACACAAAAACCATTTTTCTCATAAATGAGTGGAAGCTAGATTTCTAAAGCAAAAAACAAAATAGCTCCAATGAAAAACGAATTTCTTCAAACACATGCCTGCAACTATGTCAAATGATCTCCAATTTGGATGAAACAAAAGCCAAATCTGACTTTATCGAGCCTTCTATACGCGTTGGAATAGTAAAAAAATGTTTCCAGTATAACCAAAAATGTTACAGTCACCCGGATCTCACAAAATACATATGCAAAATAAAGAGGTAATTAAATCTTTGCAAATCCTTTCTTATTCTCCAGATCATTCAAGAACACAAGAGAAGAGCATATAGAAATTTACAAAAAAATTACAAGAAACTCAATCTCTCAATCAAGAATCTAAGAACTTATATTTCTCAAAACAATAGCTTTGATACCATGTTAGAAATCTGAAATAGATTGAATAACCCAAGAACTTTATAAGATAAAATCAAAGCTACATAAACTGGAAAAGCATAAACAACGCACACCAAAACTCCAAGAGATTACACAATGTCAATATGACAAATTTGCATTAAGAGCTTCCAATATTGCTTGATACAATGCAAATATGCATCAATGGATGCAAAAGTATTGCAGGAATGGATGAAAATACAAGCTAGGTAGTGAGTTTATATATAACTTAGGAGAAGGGTACGTGACAAATCCAACCAATAGGAATCAACCACAAAAAGTGGAGATGGACCACCAAAAGTGGAAAGTAGTTCCACCCTTTAAGGAAGGGGACACCTCATCACTTATCTCCTAGTTATTAAATAATAAACTCACTTTATTATCCTAAGCAAGCTTAATTAAGTGTAGGAAAAACCTAGGACTAAGGGAAAAAATTAACCCACTAGGAAAATAGAAAACCTACACCAACAAGAAATGGCTACACCGTGATGGTCTTAGTTTTGGAGATCAATGTCTTAATGATTGATAGACAAATAGATGTTTAGGATCTTTTAATGAGTGATTTGGCAAGTAAAAGGAATAAACGGGTTGACAGCCTCGGCTCTATAAATTGGTGTGTGCTCTACAAATTTTGTTGCAATAACACATGTTTCATTTGGAAATGGTGGCATCATTTTGGTGATTGAATGTAGTTGTGTGGTTGGCTTTCCCTGGCAAGGGTGTTTGGGTTATTTAGGAGGTTGGGTTGAGTGACTTGGTGTGTACCAATTGTGCTATTGCTTGTTAGTATGGCAAGTCTCTTTGGGGTTGAGTGCAGATGTAGGTGGGAGGCCGAAGGAGTGCCAAAACCAGAGTAATGCGAGGAACATATTGCCTATCTATTCCAGAAGGGTGACGTTGAGGCGAGAAGGGTCATTTTGAAGGTTGTCGTTGTGGATTTATGGGCGGATGGGCATGCTCATAACGAGATTATTTTTCATCAATTTTTCTCCACATATATTTGAGTGTTGGGCTATCCTCTGTGGGGGATCCGAATTGCACAACGCATAGTTTGTAGTGACCTCGAGGAGGCGATAATGGGTGTTGTTGAAAACATTCCTGTTGTACCTACATTGGGGTCATGGTGGGTGTTTTGAACCTCAATGCTGAGAAGAAGAAGCTTAAAATGAGAAAGACTTGGAATCTATTTAGGTCAGGTGTCGAGAAGAATAACAATGTCAGTGACTTTATCACCTTCCTGGAAGTAAATCGAGAGCTAATTTCTCAGGAAGATGTGATTACTTGTTGGAAATTGTTGAGGGTGTTGATTTTTTGTATCGCAATATGTGATGCTTTGATATTGATATAGGGAGCTACCCCCTTAGGTAGTGCTTAGTTAATAATTATTTTACATTTAATTATTAGTTTATAGTTGATGAGATATTTTTTTATTTAAAGAATTAAACTAATTTTTAACTAATTCTTGGAAACTAACAACTGCCTTAAATAACTTTTTTTTTTTTAAAGCTTCTCATTACTTGTTATTGAATTTGAGTTTCAACTTTGAATTGTTTCCAAATTTTGATTTAATTATTTGTGTTTTTCTATTGTTGGTGGTTGCATGTTAAATTTGGATTTCCTCCATTTTCATTCAATTTTTTCAGAAAATAAAAATCTAATTCAATTTCTTGTATCTCCTCATTTTATTGCAAGAATAAGATTGTGTTGTTTAATCAAATTTTCTTAGAGAGTTTTTTTTTTTTTAAATTACTTTTTTTATAAGAGTTATAAAGATTTATTATTTTTCTTTATGATCAATTATGTAATTATTATATATTTTTATGTCTTATATTATTTATTAAATATTTTCTTTAAATAAAAGAGTTGTTTATATACATATATTATATTATATTGCAATCAAATAATTATTTATATATAGATATTTTAAATTTATACTTATATAAATACTTATAGGTTTAATATATTTTAAGTTATCAATTATTTTGTAAGTTCTATTCGTTGATTAAATTCATTTCTTGATAGTTAAACTTGTAATCCATATTGTATCATTTTTTAAATTTTAATCTAGGAAATTAATTAATTTATAACTAAACTCATGTCACAATGGAAATAAAATGTTATTTACTCATAATTACATAACTCATGTGAATGATAAGAAATAATACATGAAAGATATTTTCCTAGGCTAACATCATTGATCAAACTAACTTATTTTTTTCAATATATTTACCTATATGCAACTTTTTCCAATTCCATTCACTATGTCAATGCTACTAAGTTGAACTTATGCATTTAAAAGAAGAAACTTTATGTTCCTTTTCTATGCAAGTAAATAATGATGATTCACAACTTTCCTTTCTTGAACTTTATGCAAACCTTACAAAATAGAATGAACACAATTGCATCCCTCATATCAACCATGTCCTAATTAACATGTTGTGTTAAAATCATAAGTCCTTACTTTGTCTTACAATAAAAAATATAGAGAATAACAATTTTCTTTTATTTCACAATAACAACCACATGTCCTCTTGAGATAATTTTTACCAACTCCAAAAAGAATCCCCAACTTCCATAAATGAACCTAAAAATGCACCATAAGACAAGAAAAACATGTGGCCAATGGGCTCTCCACCCAACCATAGGGTTGATAATCAAACCACCCCTTAGCTAGGGATTTCATAGCTCCTACTAGGTGTACTTTTACAACAATTTTTCCATAAACCAACACAACACATTTAGATACACACAATATTCACATAGAGATAATAAAAAATAAACATATATACTTCTCTCATTCATATCCACATTTCACAAATCATAATTCTATACTCAACACATCCATATTTCTTACTTCTCCAACATATGCACAAAAGTGGATACTCATATCCATAATACAATGTGTGTGTACTCTTGCCCAAGATTGTAAGGTAGCTAAGGTAGCAAAACAACTTCCTACACTAATCTTGAGAGGAGGATAATACAAAACTTTACATATATTTTCAATAGTTACATAAACTTAAACATAAATATCATGCATACCACAACACAGTGATTTACGTGGGGAAAACCTTTTCAGGAGGAAAACCCCACACTCTAAAAGCCACCCAATATATTATTCAAAACTTAGACTCTCTTAATACAACACAGTACACAATTGTAATACAATGCCCTCATAAAATAGGGTTGTCTTATAGGACAAGTCAAACCAATAATATTGACAATAGATCTGAGACCTAATGATGAATGGTCTAGACTTTGATAATAAAATATAAATAAATTTTTCCTTAAAAAGCATTTACCTCTTAAAAAGTAAACAAATGTATTACTAAAAAATACCTCTTCAAATAAAAAAATTACATAATAGAAAATAATTCTTAAATAAAAATAAAAATTTATGTGTCCATGGGGATGACCCCGTAGTGCAACAGCAAGTTGCAAGCAGTAGTCAAACTATTGTCCAGTGTTTGAATCCCATTGGTGGATGGTGGGACGAACACACGTCGATCGTTGGCTGAAGATCAGAGAACGGTGGAGTTGATTGTGCTCAGAGGATGAAAGAAGATCTGGCGTTGCTGCGGGGTCAAAGTTGGAGGGAATGTTGGAGAGGTGGAGCTAGTCGGGTCCTGCAGGGAGCTTGGCGAGAATGTAGGCAAGCGAAGCAGACAGAGGAATA
The DNA here is from genome assembly GCA_007258455.2 of Sequoia sempervirens. Classification (NCBI taxonomy): domain Eukaryota; kingdom Viridiplantae; phylum Streptophyta; class Pinopsida; order Cupressales; family Cupressaceae; genus Sequoia; species Sequoia sempervirens. The sequence continues at coordinate 30,873 of VDFB02263668.1, forward strand.
ACGTTAGGTCTTGCAGGGAGCTTGGCGGGAATGTAGGCAGGCAAAGTAGACGGAGGAATGACGTTGGGTCTTGCAAGGAGCTTGGCGAGAATGCAGGCAGGCAAAGCAGACAGAGGAATGACGTCAAGTCTTGCAAGGAGCTTGGTGGGAATGTAGGCAAGCGAAGTAGACGGAGGAATGACGTTGGGTCTTGTAGGGAGCTTGGCGAGAATGCAGGCAGGCGAAGCAGACGGAGGAATGACGTCAAGTCTTGTAGGGAGCTTGGTGGGAATGCAGGCAGGCGAAGCAGACGAAGGAATGATGTCGGGTCCTGCAAGGAGCTTGGCAGGAATGCAAGCAGGCAAAGTAGTCAGAGGAATGACGCCGAGCCCTACAGGGAGCTTGGCGGAATGCAAGTAGGCGTAGCAACGATTCACTAAACAAAAATAAATAAAAAATTGTGTACATAATGTAGTAAATAAAATAGTTTCAAAATACAATAAAATAGCTTTTAAATAAACAAAATAACAATGTCTTTTTTTTCATTTATTTTATGTTTATTGCTAATACACTCAAAATAATTTCATTAAATTATATGTTCTTACTTTGTATAAATATCTTAAATATATCTATCTCAAACCACTAAATATCTACCTAACTTATACCATAAATTTAATATTGACACTTTAAAATTAATATTTCAATATTTTTATACATCCTTAAAATATCTATACTACTTAAGATTTGTTATTTCTGGATTTTGATTGGGTTTGAATTTTTTCATCAACGCTTTGGATCACACTCAATGATCCATCATCAAGATGATAGAGAACATAAGGAGATGATGGATCACTACGTGTGATGTGATCCGAAACGTTTATAATAAAACTCAAACACAATCAAAATTCAGAAATAACAAATCTTAAGCATTATGAATTGTGGAAATCTCATAGCATTAATATCTATATTAATTATTTAATAATCTACATTATTAACCTTTATATTCAAACAATGCAAATAAATTACATAGAGGCAAGTTGGCAACCAACCGATTGTTCAGCAAATAAATGAAATTATACCGACAGTTTTTTTTTCATTTATCAACCTCGTAGTGCAAGTGAGAATTTTATTTGGACATTATTGTTGTGAGCACACATATCCATACTATTTTACATATTAGGATTGAGCTGTTCATGTTGTGATCACATGCCATGCATATTAAGATTGAGCTGTTAGTGTTGTGATCATGTGAATGCGTAAGATTTTACCTACCAAGACTGAGCTATTAATGTTGTGGACACACGCATGCATCGACATTTGACATATCTAAGATTCAGCTGTTAACATCATGGTAGGTCATTGGAGAAGTAAATTATTCCCTTTCACCTACATGGCCTATGTAACGCATATATTTGTTGAAGTTGATTTTCAAATCAATCACAGTCAAGAGTTAGTTGAAATGCCTAACATTCTTGTTAAATGAAGACATTATAGATACCAAACAATTATCTGAATCACGACAAAAATCATTGAAATACAATCAAAGAAAACTAAGTTACCATGGAGGTTAGAAAGGTGATATAGAGGAAGGAGATTCGCTCTAATCTGAGGGATCAGTTGATATATCACAGCAAGATAAAGAAATTCAAAATAATGATATAGGTGTTGCCTAATGCACACACAAGGTTGCTGGTAATATCCATAGCTGTCCACATTGTTTGTTGCGAGTGATTCTTACACCAAAACAAAAATGAAAACAGCAACAATTCATTATAAAGTTCAGTCCCAACAATTTGATAAAGGAAAAGAAAAACTATTGGAATGTGCCTTATACAGAATGCAGCTTTCTAATAAGCTGTGATTCAGAAGGGGTCAGAACTTCCTAATTTGTGTTAGAAAGAATGTACCGACAGGTCTTAAAATTTTATCTTCTAGTTTGATATATTACAATCACCGCCATTTATTTCTCGAACTGTAATTAACATGGATTCTTCACTTCTTCAGATTGATATATCAAAATTGATTTTGAATAGGAAGCTCTTCCTAGTATGGATTCTGGTGGTTTTCCTTCCCTTTGCACTGGTGATTACCATTTTCAGTGCACCCAATTTATTCTTGATAGAGGGAATTACAGGCATCTCTGGAGTAGGCCAGACATCGACAATCAGTTCTGTTAGATTTAGTGGTGATCCAGAAAATCTTGCACCTCAACCCATGTTGGTTTTGCCCATTCAACCACAGAAAGCAGATGCCAATGCCATGCATTCCTTGCTTCTCAGTGATGGGATGAACACGGCAAGTAGCTTTGAGAAGAAAAGTCAAATCAAACAGATAAAAAAAAATGATGGTGAAGGCAAAGCTTCAAACGGCAGTCAATTAGGTATGTTAATGTTTTGGATTTGCCAATGAATAGTCAAGAGGTGTGAAGTTAACTGGTGTCAATAGTTTTGTTATTAACGCGGTTTATGTTATGGGGTTTCTGCATAACCAGCTGCTTGTATTTTCACGGGGGATAACTACTTTTTATGAGATACTAGGGCAGTAATAGTAAATAAAGTGTACCCTTTCTATGACTGCATTTGTTGCATATTCTACTATAACTTTTTGTGTGCTTCGTTGTAAGAATATGTGAATTGTACATGCTAAGTTCCCTTCTAGAATCTGTGGGAATTTGTAAAATTTCCTATTAGAATTTTTACGATCTTCACATATATTAGATTGCTTATGAAAATATTACTTGCAAGAGGCATTTGCAACTAAGGCCTACGTTCAAAGTATTAAATCTCCCTTTAATGAAGAGCTTGGGACAGTTATATATATGTGACGAATTTTCAGCATGCAGTTTGCTATTTGGGTCCGTGTCTATATTCCACAAATTGAATATACAAATCAGTTCATAGGCTTACAATACCATTGAAAATTCCAATTTTCAAACACATTTCTTCGACTCACGTGGATAGGACTGCCATAGGCTTATAATGTCCATATTAAAAACCCAAGTCTTCAGTGAGATTCCTGTATATAAACATGATTGCGGCTATAATCGATTTCTGATACCCATGCTGTAATCCCGGGTATATAAATGATTTGAGGCTTCCACAGGCTTATAACCTCTGTATCAGAGACCCAATTGTTAAGTGAGATTTATGTGCAAACAATTACAGCTGTAATAAGCTTATTATCCTGATACATTGATAAACTAAATCTTGAGTAGCAATTCTATATACATAATTGGAATACTCTAAGCCCATTTATCTAAATTCTAAAATCCAATTATAGATCAGTGCTTTAGATTTCACCTGTTGATTCACGTATGATCCAAATTAATTTTGCATTTTAAATGATGCCAGGAAAGTGCAATCTTTTTAAAGGAAAGTGGGTCCATGATCCAGAGGGACCTCTTTATACAAACGAGACCTGTGCTCATATTCAAGGTCACCAAAATTGCATGAGGAATGGTCGTCCTGACAAGGAATACTTATACTGGAGATGGAAACCAAATGGCTGCAACCTTCCACGATTCAATGCTACATTGTTCTTAGAATTAGTTAGAGGGAAAGTGTGGGCTTTTGTGGGTGATTCGCTAGCCCGTAATCAGATGCAATCTCTTTTGTGCATGCTTTCTAAGGTGTTTTTTTTTCAACGGCTCTGATCTAAATAGTGTTGCTTTAAAAAATACTAGTCTCAGGACACTTTGATTTGTGATCTCTTTATAATTCCTGATGTTTTCAGGTTCTTTGAATCTTTATAATATCTAATTCAACCTTGTCCTGCGCAGGTTGAACATCCAAACAACACTTATAAAGATAAAGATGATATATTTGTACACTGGTATTTTCCATCATATAACTTTACGCTGATGGTTCTATGGTCACCATATCTTGTAAAAGTAACAAGGGAAGAGTTTAAGGGAGTTCCTAGTGGAGTTGCAAAGCTCCACCTAGATGTTTTAGACCCAGAATGGGTGACTTTGCTACCAAATACAGATGCCCTTGTTCTATCCACCGGACAATGGTTTCTACAATCAGGTGTCTACATTATGAAAGATGAGGTAGTAGGTTGCCACAATTGTCAAGGAATCAACGCTACACAGTTGGGCTTGTATTTTGCATTCAGACATGCTATTAGAGCTGCACTTGAAGGAATCCATTTACTGCCAGGATTCCAAGGAATTGCTTTTCTGCAAACCTTCACAGTAGATCATTTTGAGAATGGTCAATGGTCGGCAGGAGGCACATGCAATAGAACTGTGCCCTACAAAAAGGGTGAGGTTGAGCTTGATGGTGTTAATAAAGAGATGCACAAGATTGTTATAGAGTTTAAAAACGGAACGAAGGAAGAAGCTCCTAATGGCTCCATGATAAAGCTGATGGATATTACATACTGTGGTCTACTAAGACCAGATGGGCATCCAGGAAAATATAGAGATATCAATTTTTTGTCAGCAAACAAAAATAATCAGCCTGTTCCAAATGATTGTCTTCATTGGTGTTTGCCAGGCCCAATTGATGCATGGAATGAAATTTTATTTGCGATTCTCAAGGAACTTTAATCAGTTTTCTCTAGTGTTCAATCTCTTTATACATATTGCATAGGATCATTTCAATATGATTATGTATTAGAGGTCGTTAACATCTTCAATGTAGTCCTTAAGGTGTGAGCCTAAAGGCACTTTGATTTGTAATCTCATCTAAGGAGTTTCTTTCGCTCCATTTTTAAACAGTTCTACAACAGTTTAAACAGAGGCACATTGCTTCAATTTATATGGAGATTCACAAACCTAGAATGTTGTATGACTGTCACTACATATTGAATTATAAATTGATGAAGCCAGAGTATTTGTTGTAACTGTGTGAAGCCTCAATTGAATTTATCAAACAGAAATTTTGTAAAACCGTAGCTCAACTTCAATGCTCTCTTGCTCTGCAGTTTATTGTCTACTTTTAATAGTGCAGTATAATTTGTATCGTTCAACATTTAAGAATCAATCAAATACATGCATACTTCTATCCAATAAAAATTCGCTCATACATTGCACTGAAAAAAAAAAATGTTGATGATTGGTGAATCTTTCAAACTCATAGAATGTTTAAAACATGCTGTGGACTACAAAGGTTGTTGATTTCCTGGAAGCTTATTGAATGTATGCTAAGTTACCAGTTCACTCAGATTAGCCCCCAGATCCGGGTCCAGTTCATACCTCTATCAAACTCATAGAATGTTTAAAACGTGCTGTGGACTACAAAGGTTGTTGATTTCCTGGAAGCTTATTAAATGTATGCTAAGTTACCAGTTCA